>JAHHFK020000878.1:0-134366 GCA_024533555.2 Aedes koreicus | reverse complement strand
AGTGAACACATTTTCATGAACAGTAATGGGATTTTGAAATAAATGCCTATTTTTGGAATACAATCGTCAAAAACACTTACGTCTATTTACACCTTTTACCCTTCTTACACAAAACGAAGGGTATTAAGATCGCTTGAAAACTCGACTTTTTATCCAAGGACCAGAGGGCCGAGTGTCATGTACCATTCGACTCAGCTCGACGAACTGAACACATGTATTGTGTCGCATCTGGTGCGTTGTATAGCACATACAGCAGACTAGCCACACTATGCGACTCTTTAGAATTGGAGCAGGATTGATTGGCTCGAGTGGTCCGGTTTTGAACTGCAACGAGTATGTTCGATAATTACGCAAGGTTTCCATTTACTATAACCCTATAACTACACAATTTTCAACGAACATGTACTTATTAAGCATGTTGAATCCATATTGATAATCAAAATTGATGCTTAGGATTGTCTAATAATTCATTCTATGGCCTCAATATACGAAATTTCTAATATTTATGTAATTTCTTCTTTTATATTACTTATATAAGTAGGTCGTTAAACACTATTAATGTCAATATTTCAATCACATCGATGAACAATACGTTTAGGATTGAAAAATAGTTTATATTATAAACTGAATGTATGACATATCGAATATTTCTGGAGCATGAAATTGAAATGTATGATGAAAATAAGTATCCAGTAGCACCACATTGGCCAAATTTGAGTTTGTAATCCTGGTGAAGTGTAAGAAGGGTTCAGTCTCACGATCTGTGGATCAATTCGGGTTTTTAATCATAAGAAAACATATTGACATTGCTAGAATCATTGCGGTATTTTTAGTTTTTTTTATTTTTCTCTAGAAATTCAAATGGTTTACAATGCTCACGACCTCGAACAATGAACACTGTTACTAATACAAAGCACGTGGAAAAATCAGTTCTACTGCGTGAAATGGTGTTTCCTAAGACCATCTCCACCGGTGGATTCGTATCTGGGTAGTATTTCGATGACAGAGAGCGTTCCTATTTTGATTTAGCCACCCACTTTCGCACCGGTCGTTCATAAAAAGGTAACACAATAAGACTCAAATTTATTCTCGCACCGGTTTCGTTTCGCTAAATATTTCGTGCAGTGCAGGTTTTCGACGTTCTGGTTTGTCCCAAACATTGGATCTTGGGAAACATCCAGCCAAGCCCTGCAAAGCACTTCGTTGTCTTGTTGCGTCCAGTTCCTTCCACGGGGTTTTGATGCACTCATTTTTTCACAACATATCCCAATAAACGTGAAATTAGCAAATAACACTTTAAAAGCAACTCTGAAACACTCAAATTTAATTGAAAGTCTTCCAGATGAAGATGCTGTTTTAACGTTTCGACTTGTTTTGCTTATTTTTCTTCAAATATCAACGTTAGGCTCGGTTTGGTCGGGTTGTAAAATTTACACCGAGCGAGCAAATTGTCATTTTCCAACCCGGTTACCAACCACTGGTGCGGTGTCGAATTGTCAAACAGGTTAACAATTTACCGATATAACCGTATTGGTGCGGTTGGTCTAAGCGGGCCCTCCTCGACCTATTTATGAACGAATCCAGGTTGAAAAAATAAGAAGACACCGAGTGGTAATAAATCTGACAGCTCCCATGTATAAAGTATAGGACGAAAATTTTAAAATGCTTCTAAAAAATTCAAATGAAAATTTTAATTAAAAGCGGTTTGTTGCATAACGGATGAAAAATACTGTGCGACTCTATAGAATTAGAGCAGGATCGATTCTGGATAACTGATAACTGGTCCGGTTTTGAACTGCAACGAGTATATTCGAAAATTACACAAAGTCCCCATTTACTATAACTACACAATTTGCAACGAACCTTAAGCATCTTGAATCCAAATCGATAATCAAAATTGACTGTTAGGATTGTCTAATAATTCATTCTATGGACTGAATATATGACATTTCTAATGTTTAGGTGATTTCCCCTTTTATATTACAAACATAAACAGGTCGTTAAACAAATTTAATGCCAATATTTTAATCACATCGATGAACAATCATAGGACTGAAGCGGCTGTCATCCACGAACAAAAATCGTGAAGCCGAAAACTTGGTGCTGCGAGTGGTGCTAATTTGACAGCTCGGTTTTCTTGAAGGCTATATGCAGCAAACACAATATTCGCGGCGGAAGTTGTCGTGTTTTGTCGTTAATTTGATCCGAGAGAAAAATCTTCCGTGATGTACTTAGTGCAGTAGTTATCCCAACGATAGTTATTTTTCATTATTTATCAACCTGGTATTATAATGTTTTATCTAAATTACTGATACTAGTAGTTTGGTAGAAGTAATATTGTAAAGAAATACAATACATTGTGAACCGAGCTTAAAATGTTAAAATCGTCACTAGCGCCACACCAAAACTGGCAGGCTTCAAGAACTAACGCTCTCTTCAGTCCTCTGCCCCCCCCAATTTTTTTTTCTCCCCTTTTTTTTTTTGGATGAGAGCCCCCCCCCTCCCATCCCCTCGCTTCTCAATCTCCAGCGGGACCTCTATAAAATAAAAAAAAAAAAAAGAAAGTCGTACCTTAGTTTATCGATATTTCGCCTGTTGATTAAACATTATTTTCTTAGTTTCGTTTGGGGGTTTTTAAATAAGCTTCGAACCCCCCCGTTCTTCATTTAGCTATCGGAAGACCAAACCCCGAATCCCCCCCGAATGGAATGGATTACGCCTCCCCAGGTTTAAAGAGCCTTCCGAATTGATGCCTAAAATAAGACGAACATGAAAGAAAGTTCTTCAATAGCAAATCTTATTCGAAAAGTTAAAAAATAAGTCGATTTTTGATATCCGGAATGTGTTGCTGGAAAAGTAATGCTCCGTGGCTAATTGTACTGAACGGTTCACTAAAAGCAGTTTGGAATGACTTTCAAGATTCATAATGGCCCTTCGAAGCGGTTCCAGAGTCGTCCATCGAAACATTTCAGAGAATCCAGAGTCGTCCATTGAAACATATTTTTTGGTGATCCAAATGCACTAGGAACCATGCAGATATGAATAATTATCCTGGTCAATTAGGAATACTACTCAATTGATGTTAACACTTCACAACCACACATTTTTTTATCTATTAAGGGAGGAGAAAAACTCAAAGCATCTTCTCAAACTGTCAATTATTCTGATTAAAGACAAGACCTACTTCGATCTGTTTTTAATTTTGAAATGGTCGATTCGTCGCGGTTGTTTTTAGGGGGAAAATAAATAAAACAAGTCTATTCTCAGAACAAACTCTAAACTAACTAGTTTAAAGTTCACACTAAATCGATATTCGCCTGGTTAACGCATAGCTCCGTATCCCAAGTAACAATTTCAGTTCTATTCCAGCCGTATAGCACTCCTCCCGGCTTTATTGATGACACTACATTCAAAACTGTTTTGTCCACCAACACCTCCTCTATGCATCTTTAAAGCCGAAATGTGTACAAAGTGGCCCACTCTATAGACGGTTGTGAAAACAAATTAATAAAACCTTTCTAAGACCATAAAGATTTTGAAAATGTTCTAGTGAAAGATGTTATGACCACTTGAGAACCATCATAAAACCTATTGGCCGCCATCAAAACCAGCATAGGGCTGAATGGCCACAGCTGTCAAACTTCACGGCGATATCGTGGTTGGTTTTTGTTGTTTTGCTTTGTTGCTCTTCTGATTCATTCAACAGCAAATAATGGCTCAGAAAAAAGTTCTTCTGTTGCGGGAAATTATGATTGATAGCAAAATATATAAAATAAATAGAGTTTTTTTTAGCGTATCATGCTCCAAATCATATGCGCATTTAATTTTATGGAGAATATTGGCACGATAAGGGCTGAAAATTAATGCGCCTTGGAAATTATGCGAGTTTACAACAACAAAAACAAAATTGAAAGAATTATATTCCGTAAATTAATCATGAAACTCCTGAAAATTGATGGAATTCAATAAGGTTATCTAAACGAATACCGAAGTTTGTCTCAGATCTACAGTTCAATTGTATTACATTTAAAATTTGGTGTATTTATTTTATCACATTTCAATTATTTCATATATTTCAACATGGCGATTGCAAGAAATCACAGTTTTGCCAAAAAGCCAATTTATCTTAGCAATGGCTACTATAAAACTATCTGGTCGCTTGGTAGCTTTCCTCAATGCCAGTTAGCCGTTTAATGCATTTACTGGAGGCAAAATGGTTTTAAAATGCTTTTTCAACTGACCATAATAAGATAATATGAATGAGTCCTAAAACGGCATTTCAAAACAGCATTTTATGAGTTAATAAAGTCAAAATAAAACCTTTGATAGGAGTAAAAGGAATTTTAGAAGTCAAGGTTTTAAGATCGTTGTAAAGAAGCTGTGTAGGTTCTTTTAAACCTGACTAAAATTTGAAACCTATTGGCATATCTTGCTGCCATAATAAAGCCGAATTGATTATTAGTGGCTTTCATAAAACTTTAATAAAACTTAATAAAGCTGGATGGTTTTGGCAATGTTACTTGGGAAGGAGGTGCTATACGGTCAAAATTTGGTCAATATCAACTTGACGTATTTCTTTCAATTTTGCATTTAAAAAACCTGAACACCCCTCATTTTGAAGGTGTGTGTGTGTAGAATGTTGCTCCTATTTTGATTTTGGAATTCACTCTTCAGTTGTCAAAATGCCGTCCAAGCAAGAAGAGCAGCGTATCAAAATTTTGCTCGCGCATCGCGAAAATCCGAGCTACTCGCACGCAAAGTTGGCAAAATCGCTAAAAGTTGCCAAATCAACCGTTACAAATGTAATTAAAGTGTTTGGGGAACGTTTGTCGACAGCCAGGAAGTCTGGATCGGGGGGAAATCGAAAACCGGAAGCCGCTGAGACGACAAAGAGAGTTGCCGGTAGTTTCAAGCGAAACCCTAACCTATCTCTCCGAGATGCCGCAAATAAGCTGGGTGTATCGTCTACAACCGTGCATCGAGCCAAAAAACGAGCCGGACTATCGACTTACAAGAAGGTAGTGACTCCAAATCGCGATGATAAACAAAATACGACGGCCAAAGCGCGATCCCGAGGCTGTACACGACGATGCTGACGAAGTTTGACTGCGTGGTAATGGACGACGAAACCTACGTCAAAGCCGACTACAAGCAGCTTCCGGGACAGGAGTTTTATACGGAAAAGGAAGGGGAAAGGTAGCAGATATTTTCAAGCACACGAAACTGTCAAAGTTCGCAAAGAAATATCTGGTTTGGCAAGCCATCTGTACCTGTGGCTTGAAAAGCAGCATTTTCATAGCTTCCGGGACTGTCAACCAAGAAATTTACGTGAAAGAGTGTTTGAATAAACGTCTGCTGCCTTTCCTGAAGAAACACGGTTGTTCCGTACTGTTTTGGCCGGATTTGGCATCTTGCCATTACGGTAAAAAGGCCATGGAGTGGTACGCCGCCAACAACGTGCAGGTGGTTCCCAAGGACAAGAACCCTCCCAACACGCCGAGAATCGATATTTGAATTGCTTGAAACGCCATTAAATGGAAGCGAAAAGAAAATTGAAATCCAGTTTAGGAAAGGCATGGTAACCATTAAATCTGCTAACATCTATCCGCTCGGAATCTCATTCCATGAACCTTGAAGGTTCGATGCCCGGATTCAACTTTGCTTAGTTTTCTAGACAGAAAAATATCCGTTTTAAAAACGATTAAGGGCTTTTAAAAAGTCATTTTTTTCTTTACTTAGTTAGTCTAACTCCTAGTCTTCGTTTACTGTTTGTTAGTTATACAAAGCACTTCATAATTCCTTTGTTTTCGATTTAAGGTCTATTCCATGAGTCATTCGATTCTTTGTGATTATTGTGAGATGTTAATTGTTAATTAAAAGTGATAAACCAAAGAATTTGTACTTACAGAAAAATAAGAGCAAAAATAAAAGACCGCCACAAGCAGCAGTAATAACTAGTTTTTGAACTTGTGTATCATTTTTAAATTATAAATATAAGTGAACTGATTCAACAAATTTTGAAAAAGACATCACAAACATACTTTTCTTGAAATGGCTTGTTCGAGTTGCGACTGTCCTCCACTTTTTTGTTTTTTTGCTCTCTTCAGATCAGGGCGACAAAATTTTGAAGGAACAACAAGACATTTTGGTTGTACAACGAGCGGAAAAAATGACAAGCGGTGGACAAGAAACCACGGTGGCTTCTGCGGTTATCTTCAATATAATAATTGAGCTGTAATACGATTAAGGACCTCTAATCATTTTCAAAATATAATTAGCTGCATTCGGCGTTATGAGAATTGTACTGTCGTCACGCTTGAAACCCGGAATAAATCACACCCAACAATGGATTTTTCTCCCTTTCACTATTTAAAACTTAAAGTCGGACATAGTGCGCTGTATAGTGCATCTGACGTGTTATACAGCGCACTTTGCCTGACGTTTGTTTAACGTATAGAACAGGAGAAAACCCCATTGTCGGGTGTGACTTATTCCGGTTTTCAACTGGAATAGATCATTGCACGATGGCGTCATCAATGCAGTTTTGACAGTTCAGGGAGCTTGTTTACGTGGACTTGGAATATTTTCTGTAAGATTGGTTTGCAATTTTGTGCTCTAAATTTATTACGATTAAGTAAAATTGCCGGAAAGAAGTCACCAGTGCTTATTTTTACATCATTTCCTGAATCTAATCATACAGAGTACGGAAAAATCCAATGAAAAATTTCGTTTGAGCGGTTCAAATTCTAACACCTTGTAAACAAGCTCCCTGAACTATCAAAAAAGTGAGGTTAATACATTCTGTGCAATGATCTATGAGAATAATTACTAAATAACAATAAGTAATATAATTTTCAGCGAAAACACGTATTATTCTCGTTCAGTGATTTCAATTCTTCTTTCATCGCCTCGATCCAACGCTCCTTATCCGGACGACGTAGGACTTCCTCGTAGCTCGTCGGATCATCCATCGAAATTTCACCATCGATAGACATCTAAGGGGGATCGATTGGGCCAGAAAATGAACGATAAGAAATAAATTCATCATACTGGACACCGGCGCTCCCGACCGCTGCGCCTTAACACTTGCTGCATATCAGCTGGTTTACTTGTTTACGGTGGGAGCGTAACTTCATCACAGGCATCTTCGAAGTCCTCACTTTCCAAACTAACATCGGCTTGTTGATCGTTGATCTGTTCCTGGGTTGCCATTACTGGAATCAACACGTCTTCGAAATGCAATTCCATGATTTCCACAGGATTGGAGTTATCGTTCTGACAAGTATCCAGATCTTTCACACCTTCAGTTAGCATTTCTACATCACGGCTTATTTGGAAACTATCGCTCTCTGGATCATACACGCGGTACCCTTTAGTGTCTTCGCAGTATCTAACGAATATTCCCTTTTTGGATTTGGCATCAAACTTCCTTCTTTTAACCTTAGGGATGTGAGTCATTACAGAAGAACCGAAAATCTTTAAATGCTTCAGATTAGGTTTTTGTCCAGTCCAGACCTCTTCTGGTGTTTTGTTCTCCAACGCTCGTGATGGACTTCGATTCACCAAATAAGCTGCAGTTGATATTGCTTCTGCCCAAAATTCTTTTCCGAGTTTGCCGTCATTTAACATACACCTTGCTTTCTCTACCAAAGTGCGGTTCATCCGCTCTGCGACTCCGTTTTGTTCTGGTGTATACGGGCATGTCGTTTGATGCCGGATCCCTTCTTCTTCGAACAACTTACGAAACTCTTTATTGACGAAATCTCTCCCGTTGTCCGATCGCAAAATTATAATGTTCTTGCCTGATTGCTTCTCAGCCTTGGCTCTGTATATTTTGAACGCTCCAAACGCTTCATTCTTCTTCTGGAGAAAGAACACGGTCACCTTCCGATTTGCATCATCCATAAATGTCATGAAATAACGACTGCCTCCTTTTGACGGAACTTCAATCGGCCCACACAAGTCCGAGTGCACCAACTGTAGCAATTCTTCGGTCTTCGATTCGCTACTTGGGAACGGTTGACGTACTTGCTTACCTTCCAGACAAGATACACAACAATCCAGAGCTTCATTTCCAAAATCGATTCCGCAAGGAATTTGTTTCAGTTTCTTCAGACTTCCTTCGTTGAGATGCCCGAGGCGTCTATGCCAAAGATCAAAGTTGCTCGTGAGAAACACCTTCTCCTGACGCTTCACCCGGTACAAGCCACCATCTTCGACACCGCTAATGATCAGTGCTCCGTCTGCGTCCCATACTTCACATTTTTCTCTCGTAAAGATCTTCTTGTTGCCATGCTTGCAGATCGTACTGACTGATAGTAAGTTGCTGGCCAAATCTGGTATCATGAGCACACTTCCGACGTTCACACAACCTTCATTGCCGTCCACTGACACAGAATCTTTTGCAACCGCCTTCATGTTGCTATTATTCGCGGTACCGATATCATGGTCTATTGATTCTTCATCGATGAATCGTTGATCAGCCCTCGCCATATGACAGGTTGCCCCGGAGTCGAAATACCATTCGTTCGTCTTCACGTTACCAATCGCAAAAATACTGCAAAGCCCTTTCTGTTTGCTCGTCTTCGTGGTGATCTTCTTTTCTGGACATTTCGCGGCAAAATGCCCTCGCTTCTGGCAATTGAAGCACGTCCTCGCATCCGTCTTTTCTTTCGGCTTTGGCATACTGGTCCTTTTCATATTGCCCTTACTATAAAGTGCTCCCTCTATATTGCTGCTTACCGGACCTCGTTCCAGCTTCACGTCCTGCAAAATCTTGGCCTTAACTCCATCCGCCGTCAGTGCTGCTCCCGATGCTTCGAGTTCCATGATCATTGGTTCATACTGATCAGGCAGTCCCATCAGCAGGATTGCAGCTAATCACGAATCATTCACCTTGAAGCCGATCACCGCCAGCTTTTGACTTGTGGACATTAACTCGTCCACGTAGGCTTCAACGCTCAGACAATCCACCAAACGCGCCGATGTAAATTTCCTCAGCAAACCGATCTTCCTGGTTAACCCGCTATCTTGAAACGCTACGTCTAGCTTCTTTCAAGCTTCCTTTGCGTTGGCCGCATCCTGTACGGAGCTGTAATTGTAGCTTTCGAGACTCAAACATATTGTCGCCAGTGCTCGCAGCTTGGTGTCCTCGCTAACTCCTTTATCGTTGACTACGGCATTCCAACTTCCTTCTCGAATGAGAATCATCCGCATAGCAAATGCCCATGTCGAATAATTTTCTCTTCCGCGCAGCTTCTCTATATGGCAGGCAATGCCACGGATCCTCCCTTGACTCTTCCTTCCCGTTACACTTCCCGTTACAGTCGAACTTCCGCGTCCCTGTCCATCTCCAAGCTGACCGGATCGAGAACGTTCTTCAAGCGACATTTTCTTGAATATTTCTTCCGTTTTTCAATAAGCTTCCGGTTTGGGTTCTGGGCCCATAATTTATTGTAGAGCCATTAAAAAAAGCAATCTGTTCTGATGAACGTAACACAGGGGAGTGAAAATGTTATTCGTGGTCAAGTAACAGATAATAAACAATGCATAGCGACGTGGTTACAGCCTACTAATACAATATTCATTCAATCGCACCAATAACATCGTGGGATTACCGTGAAGTTCTGCAACTCTGAAGGCTGGCCCACAATTGATACGTTGCGGATGCGTTTGCGTGGATTTGACAGTTTTCCCATAGGTTTTCTGTCAAATTTACGTCAACGTATCCGCAACGTATCAATTGTGAGTCAGTCATGACCACAAATATTCGCTCAAACAAACAAACCAAAACCAAGCGAAAACGAAAGATACGTCTGAAACAAAAGGATTTTCGAAGAAATCATAACAACGGAAAAAGAAAACACACTGTTAGTTACATTATATGGCGCGAATTTTTATCAAAGATTTTACCACCAAAAAGAAAAGATATACATTTACAATAATATAGGCAGACGAAGGTGAAAAAAAACGAATCAAAATCTAAAATATCGAAACATCCGATAGGTGTAAAAAAAAGAGCTAACACTGACAAAAAAAATACTGGCATTTTTTCCATTCTTTCAATAAAACGCAAAACAAGGAGGAAAAAAGTAGAACGTGTGAATCACGACGGAAAAAAATCTTTGGAAAAAAATTCAGCCCCACTCCACGATCTAGCGCGTATGGTTATTCTCGCGATTGATAGTTTCAATTGTTTCTCTCCCTTCCTGTGTATGTGTATGTGTGTTATATGTATGTGTTGCTTTTTCATTCTCCCACACGCAGCCAAACAAACTTAAGAATTTCATAAGGCAGAACTGATGGGCGACACTTGTGAATTTCACAAGTGAATGTTTTATTTTTGTCATAGACGAGGGAAGTGGTTCTTGTTCGTCTTTAGCCTTCCCTGTTCCGTTGTATGTGTAATTTCAACGTTTAAGTTTCGAATCCAGTTTGCTCAACTCTTTCTTTTTTAAGAAACATTGTATTTCATAAGACAAACTCTAATAAACTTCATAGTGATTTCGTGTGGCAAAATTCCGTAATGCAATCTTATGAATATCGCAAGGTTATTTCGCTGAGTGTATGGATGAATATATGTTTATTCTCTTGTTTGTCGTTCAATACACACTTTCTCGTGTTTTTTAGGTCTGTGTATGTGTATGTGTGTGTATTCGTGTTCATATGCTGTGTCCTTTCACGTGTCCTTGTTCTTTTTTTTTTTCAATTAATCGAATTAATTAAAAATAATTTAAACAAAAATAATAAAACATACAATAATGGCAGATAGAAATTATATGCATGTGTGGGTGTATGTTTTTTTTGTGTGTACGGTGTACAGCACGTCACTTTTCTTAATAGTTTTTTTTTCTTTTGCGGGATTTTGAATCTCACCGCCATTCGAATTCGGGAAAAATTGTACAGGAAAACTGAAAATCCTAAACACTTATCAGATGCTTTGCTTTCGTTCGCTGAATTGGAAGGTTCGCGTTATCATCGCTCACAGTTGGCGAGTTAAAAACAAAATTTATCCGAGGGTTATTGTGTAATTGTTCTTTCTAATTGGATTCTTGTCCTAAGCACTAAAATTATCAACATATTTTCTGTTTGTTTTTTTTTTTTAATTTTTCCGAATTTTTCCTCTCTGTGTAAATTAACTTAACTTTCATTCCCTACGAGTAAGTTGATTAAACTTAATAACAATTAGTTGTAACCTCCGTCCGCCGTTTTTGTGGCTGTATGTGTGTTTGTGTATGTGTTTTGATCATCGATCTTTTCGATCAGTGTCGCATATGGATGCAACTCATGGTAGGAAATATTAGCTGACACCAATTCCGGTTACTAGAAACTAGAAGCTGTTCGGAACTAATTCCACACGTCCGATTCGAATTTCTGGTATAGTTTTCCTTTAATTGTCTTCCTATTTTATACACATTGATGCAGTATTAACAATATTCAACTTATTTAATTCTTGCTTGTCCTATCTTGTAACTTAGATGCTTCATTTTAATATTAATTTTCGCCGCACTGTCGGTGTTTATCTGATATTAGTGGGAGATAAGTTGTAAAACAAACGAAAATACTACAAGGAATCAAACACTTCAGAACAAGAAAAAAAATGCATCTTTGCAACTTTTGAATACTTATCGAAGGTAAATAATAGGAGAAAATCAACAGCTAGTCGAGTCTAACCCTTCTGAAAAAAAATTCTACATCAAAACTCGCGGAGGATAATTAACCTTTAGTACCGAATATCTCCAGCTGAAGTATCTCCTTAATAATGCTATTTGTCTCTGTTTCTTTTTTAAGTGTTAACAAAATTACAATACTACCCAATTACACACTACTGATAGAACATCTCTGTGTTTTCTTATGCATGCTTGTGTGTATGTGTTCGTTTGCCAGAGCCAAAAACGAGCGGTCAAGTTAGAAAGAGTCAGCATACAAAAAAAAGAATAACTGTTCCAACGATAGTGTAAACGATAAAATATTCTGTATGTATGTATGTATGTGTATGTGTGTTGAATAATCCTTGTTTCCCTAGCCGTAGGCCTACCCCCGTTCGCAACCGGACCGGAGGCAACTCCACGCATTCACGCGCGCACTTTCGCACTTGTTCCGCTCACTTCGCTAAATTCTATTCCTACCGCTGCATCCCTGTCTTACTCTAGAACTATATAAATGTTACTTCTTCCCATTTCCCGATCTGTTTTCTTCTATCCAGCCCACTGAAACTCGCTCTCTTCCAATAACCCAGTTCAACCGATTGAAGACACTGCTGTAACAAAAACGCGCCAAAACGGACGGCCGATTGTTTACATGTTCTCGAACTGATCCACTCGGCGCTTGGTGTTTCCTTTGCGGATTTCGCGCAGCGTCTTGTACTTGTCGCGACCCTGGCGGACATTCTCGCGGTGGATCTTGTCGTTGGGCGTCTCCATCGTATCGTCCCGCGAGAGGGCCAGGTCTTGCTTGAGGGCCTGTGCGAGGGGAAGAGATTCAACAACAGGTTTTAGTGATGATGGGCAATTGTAGTTGTTAATTCGAATTTGGTTTATTAATAATTAATCTCTAAAATAAAAGGAGTTAGCATAAAGGGTGAAACGGTCAAAAATTTGTCGATTCCAATTTGACGTATTTCTAAATTGTGTACAGCAACCGTTCGCTAACTGGGCTAAGTGCACAGCCCAGTTAGCGGATGCTGCTCGGTAACTGGGCTGACATTTCAAATGTAAATAAATTTCGAGGGGGCTTTCGATCAGATTTCGGTTGCGATATTTCATTGCACAATACATAAATTCAATAATGTTTTTATGCATTATACGTTATTGCTATGTAGCACCCCATTTTGCAAAATATTTGACTCAGTTTGTATGGCATTACGACTCAATTTCGTGCAATTTAAGAATTTTTCGCTCCTCCACGAACCTTATTTGCCTTTTAAATGCCCCTTAAAATGTCAAATGCTGATATTTGAAGTTCATTTGCTTTTTAACTGGGCCCAGTTAGCGAACAGTTGCTGTACTTTAAAAACTTGGACACCCCTCATTGTGTAGGAGTGGGCGAACAGAATGTTGCCTCTATTTTGCTCTTGTTATTTTCAATTCAGTTGCCAAAATGGCATAGATTTAAAATTTTGCTCAAAATAAGATAAATCTGAATTATTCTAACGAAGTTACTGTAATAAGCCAAATCGACAGCGAAAAACATCTCAAAGTGTCTGATGACTGCTAGGGTATTAAGATGCCGCAGCGACCAACAGAAGTGTGGCCAGTGTTTTCAGACCAAATTCTACCCTTTTCATCAGATATACCATTTTCTTCTTCGCTTTGTATTAAGGTAGCTTTCAGTCTTAGGCTGGTTCACCACCAGAGGGAGGCACCTTCAGCCTACATAGCGCATTCACCAATACATGAGCAGGATTATACGACTTAACTTCCCTTCCGAAGGAAGACGGGACCAGAGATTGTTTCGCCTCAGACAGGGCTGGTAGCGGTTATCTGATGTAAGAGTACTGACTTTAGTGACTAAAATGTCGAAAATAGTGTCTTATAGCCGATAAAAAAAAGTGACCAAATAGCGACCTTGGAATGGTTAAAAATTTACTAAAAGTGGCTTTACTGAGTGTTTGCAATTTTTTTGGTTTCCTAGCAAAGATATCTGCGATAAGACGCGCCTTTTTTTCTCTACAGCTTTTTGAACATGATCGGCAGCTCGTTTTTGTGAAGGCTGTTGCTTTCGCACAATTGACACTCTCTCAAGCATTGCTTGATCCAGCTTCACTCTAGCAATACAATGGTTCTCAACGGCTTTTTTGAGACGCGTGTTTGCTTTCATGAACAATCTGAAATTATAAATAATCGAGCATTATGATTAACACATATATGACAACGTACTTATCAGCAGTTCAGGCTGGTCAACAATTGACACGTTGAGGTTGCGTTTGCGTGAATTTGACAGATTTCCCATGAGTTTCCTGTCAAATTTACGTCACCGGAACGCAAACGAATCTAGTGTGGGCAAGCCTTTCGTCTTTTGTCGTCCTCTTCCTTGTGAAGAATCGTCAACTCCTCTTCTTGCTATCCAATCAACAATTTTAAGTTATTCATTTGTTGCTCATTAATTTATTCATTTGTGGTTATCATTAATCTCTGCTTCTTCCTTCCTTGCTTATACTTAACATTGTGATTTGTTAGCCATTATGATAATTTTTTTAGCGATGGATGCGGCTCAGTTCCGAATGATTTCAATGCGACTTTGATCACCAACAACGAATTTAATGTTCTCTCAAACGTTGATGATCAATCGTCGGTAAGGATCCTTGCTGAAGTCCAAAATCCTCACTCGGCATCAGCATTTCTATGCAATGCCGTCATAGGTGCCATTTGAACGACCGATGCCAGCGGTTATTTGAATTTCAATAGTCCTCAATTTTCCCTTTTGCACTGTCTTACATATCTATTTCACATTTCAGCAGGTTCCACTCATCCATTAGACTTGAGAAATCGATGCACCGGATCAGGAGGGCTGCTCGATTTTTATTCGCGATCACAACACAGCCGCAATTGGCTTGGACGACGAAGAACCATCTATCCCTCTTACGCTTCGCAATATTCGCGTGCTGCTTAGAAGCCTGAAAACTTTTGGATATTGTGAAGGCCTTACTGAAAATTAAACAAAACGCTTCGTTATCACTGGGTTTTTGGGCCCACAAACAAGGCAGTCATTCGGATCAGTTTTATTCAACCGTTCACCGTGGAAAGTGTATTTCCTCATACTGTTCTAAAAATGAACCAAACACCAATAATTTATTTTCATGTTCATAATTTTTTTGTTTGTCTGGATGGAAATGAAGTTGGAATAATATTTACCTGAAACACTTTAACTTAGCTGGAGCCAAGCATTGTCGACATCGACGGAAAGTATTGCACGATTTTCATCTGCCTTTTCGCATTTGTCGATTGTGCAATCGGCTGAATCACGAAAAAACATTTGCATGTAAAAATTTACTTCTATTAGAGTCAATACAAAATTCCGAACTCAAATGTTGTTGTCAACCTGCCAAACCGATGGGCCGATTTGAAAACATGTTGACATGTTTACCTAATGATGCGAATTTGCACGCCGGCGAGTTGTTGGCGCGCAAAATGGCGAACATACACGTCAAACTTTTTCGCCCGCCTATTTTAAATTACTCAAATTTGTCAGTGTTGAAATATGACGTGTTGCCAAAGTAAAAAAAATCTACTCCCTTTTTTTCGCCGAAATATTCCGTGGTAGAGACGATTACTGTAAAATAGTGACTTATCGGTGGAAATAGTGACTTTTTAGTGACTGCCTTGAAAATAGTGACCAAGCCACTAAAAAGTGACCCGCTACCAGCCCTGGCCTCAGAGAAATCCCACCGACCTCGGCTGAGATTGGACCCAGACTCACTGGAGTGCTAAGTAGCAGTCACACTTACCACTATCGACCAGCGCCAGCGGAATCATCAAGATACAAGCTTAGCAAAGCACACCGGCCAATGGAGGAGGGCGTAGGAGTTTTACACCGCTAGTTTTCGAAAATGTTTGGTTTATCAGGCGATTTACACCTGTGGGTAGAAATCCGAAATTTGTTGCCTTTTTTTAGGAACCAGAGTTGTTCTATGCTATTTTGGAGGGACTTCGCTTCCTTCACAGAACGGGCAAATGGTTGAAAATCGTTCCCAAGAACAAAACGCCTCACCAGTGTTGCGCCAGAAAGGAAAAATATTGGGCAATCATAAGGCAGAACTCCAAGAAAATTCAAAAGAACAGTTGGAAATGAGAACCAGTTTCAAGCAAATTGGCGTTCAGCAACAAAAATAGTGGAGACAACAGCGGTGTAAAATATGGTGGAAGGTGTGAAACGTACAGCTGGACATTCCGCAATTGGAAAATCGGAGTCCTAATCAAATAAGTCAATGAATTTCAGAAAGAAATAGAGTTTGATCATTTATATGATGACATATGCATGTTATTATAAGCATGTTTGACCAATTTTTTACCGTTCTATCCTCTACTTTACAACATTAGGTGTGTAACTGGAGTATTGTTCAACAGAAGAAAGACCGAACAATGATACAGAGAAGCAAAAATCTGTTTCGAAGGTTTTTAGATGAACAAGTTTAGTTATGTTGGCATTTTTCGTCCAATAAGAAAGTGCAGTACAAAGGCAAACACTAGAAAAGTTCTCAAATCACAATTTTTAATCTCATTGTGATTATCTGAAGGAGGTAGATAGAAATGAATTGTGCAACAACCCAAACGAAAAAAATGAGGAAAAGAAGACCTCGCAAAATCGAAGTAACTGGCTGAATTGCTCAATTTTACTCGACTCCATTGAGTTGTTTTTACTACATTTGAACCTAAGGATTGTATCGAAAAGTTGTTATCAACATTTGATACGAAATTGAGCTTAAACTAGTGCATATTATTTTAGCGTGTATTCGTATTACGTTTTGTTTATGTCGCGGATTGAATACGAAAGAAAATTTCACACACTTGTCGTACTGAAAAGCATGTAACGTACAATCAGATTGCCAAAAAGGTCAAAGTGCATCCAGCAAGCGTAAAATGACACAGGTAACCAATAAGCAGTTCCAAAGCGTCGTTGCGGGGTGGAAGTGGTGTGGAAGTAGTTCGCCTCCCCGCGGTGGACCCTGGAAACGTTAAGCTCCCCTTAACGGCTAAACGAACTACAACGAAGGAGGCGCCATATGGCGCGGAATCCGGCAGGAAGCCGTAAGCGGTCGTGACATGGGGAACAAGGACGACCCTGGGGTAGCCGCCCCCAGACGTTCCTACCCCGGTCCTGGAAGAGTGTCCCAATTGCAGGTACGACTATTGCTTGCAGAAGAGGTTGCTTACCCATATCGGGAGCATCAGATTCCTCCTCTCTTCTGGCCGGATCTGTACCCATTATGCCAGATCAACTCTACAGTAGTTTTCTAATAACAACGTTGATTTCGTTGAAAAAGATATCAACCCACCAAACTGTCCCCAACTGCGATCGTTAAAACGCTACTGGGCAATCGTCAAGCGGAACCGCAAAAAGGCAGGTGCAGTGACCCACAACATATCAGACTTCAAGAAAAACTGGTCAGAAGCGTCCAGGAAGTGCACAAAAACCACTGTACAAAACTTGATGGACGGTATTAAGGCTAAACTACGGTCATATTACCGAAATCCGCAAACTGATTAGTTTGTTAGTTTAATTGATATTTTAACGAGTTAAGCTGTAACAAATTACATTGCATTGAAAATTTGCAAATTGTCTTCAGTTTTATTTCGATTTTTGAATGTTTAGAACTATTTTTCGATATACTTCTAATATAGTTCAATTATTGGAATTTCACTGAAGTTACTGCTTTGAATCCGGATACTTTGCCAGAAGAGATTCTATTTCGTAGAATCAAAGTTACAAATTGGAAACAGAAGTGGTAGCCTCGTTTACATGATCCGCCCATCACAAATTTTCCTGTTTCGATACGCTAGCAGTATTCAATTCCTATCATCATATTGGAATGTCTCCAAATCCCGACTTGCATGAAGTATCGCACCATCGCTTTCGATTCCGATATACCAGATCGCACTGTCTGTCACACTACGGGAAATCTCGTTCCAGTTTGCCCAGTCGTGTGTGCTAGTGTGTGCTCATGACCTACCAGCTCCATAAGGATTATACGTGTCGATAAAGAAGTTTAAGAAAGACTGCTGTGGACTAGTCTTTTTCTAACTTCTTCACCGACATTCCGGTAATCCTTATGGAGCCCATAGAATGAGAAAAAAGACTGCACTAGACTGCAGTGACTCAGTATAACCTCCGAGTGACGGAGACGGAATATGGATTGCATTTTGGAAGCCCTTGACTCCTATATTCTAGTTTCGTAGAATCTCGTCACCGCTCATCATAGTCCTTTCGACCCTATAACTAGATGTGAATAAGGGGTCTCCCAGCTTGCTCCCACTGACAGGTACAAATGTAGTCTTATAAATTTGTATCGTTCGATTACTAATGCTAATCGTCAACTGGGATTTTAACGTGGAGCCTACGAAGGTTTGTTGGATTGGCATTGCGGAATCTGTCCTGGCGACGGTGTTGGTGGTGTAGTTGTAAGCGTGGTTGCCTCTCACCATAGTCGGTCTGTGAAATGTCTTCCAAATGCTTAAGAAATGAAACTCAGATTCTTGAGGGGTAATTATAGTTTGCTCGTATTCAGCTTGACGTTAACAAATGGAATCCAAAATTATTTAACATAACCACAGTCAGTGGTTGCTGCGATTGCTCGGAATGGAACATCTCTCCCTTAAAGCCATCCAGTGCGGCTAGAACCTTGCTGGCAAACGGATTTGTTGTTGGGGTCGTCTTGGAGTCGAACCCGGATCTGGCTGTGGTGGATCATCATCTTCATTGCTGTCGTCCGAGAAGTACTGCGACTCGTCAGTTTCGAGCTTCTCTCCAGGTGCCGGATTTGGTCCCACTGCTAGAACGGCTGGAGATGGTACGTCTAGGCCAAATCCGTCGACGAATACGGACAATGGACTTGGACCTTGGCTTGCAGTTGGATCTGGAACAACCTCGATCGAACGTTGCTTCAACTGGTTGGTGTGTGAACGTATCAGCCGTTGTCGATCTAGCAGGAACACGTTGTAGTTCACTCTTCCGATGCGCTCGATGACCGTAGCGGCTTCCCAATGCCAAGAATTGCCTTGATGAACTTGGGCATACACGGAATCACCGGAAGCAAACTGTCTCGAAACTGCTTCGTGCTTCTTGTTGAATCGATCGTTTTGCTGTGCTGCTTTCGCTTGTGCAGCTGGAGTGGTTTAATCAGGTGGTAGTAGCATCGACGAAACAGTCCGGATCGGTCGTCCGAACATCACTTCTGCTGGGGACTTGTAACCGAGGTCAGCTGTTGGCGTTGTCTGGTAGACTTGCAAAACCGTTTGTAATGCTTCCTCCAGTGTCTCTACTTTTCAATCGATGAATGTGTCAGCTTCGGGCGTCCCAGTTGTTGCCACGTTGTTTTGGAAATTACCGTGATATCGCTTGCGGAGTCCAGTTGTAGCGAAATAGCGACGTCGTTGATGGTGATCGTCACATACTTGCGTTTTCTGGAGCTATTGGCGATGTGGTTCACGAAAATCCCTTTGGCTTCGGGTTTCTTCTCTCGGGGTTGCGTGAAAGAGTCGCTTGAAGACTTTTTGACACAACTACAGTAGCCTTCTTTGTGGCCGGTGCGGTTGCATGACTTGCATAGATTGTCAGAAAATGGACAGTCGCGAACATAGAGCATTTGTCCACGCTGCCAGCAGGGAGTACGAGGGATGGACTTACTTTCCGTTTTCTGTGGACGTTACTGGTTGCCGGGCTTCTTCTCCGAGATGCTGTGGACCGAATTTTTCGAACTTGATGGTTGTTCGATCATCGTGGTGTCCGACTTAAGGTTGACGAACCGCTGGAACTAGTCGATCCGAGTTTGAATGGTCACCGGTGCTTCTGCAGTCTCACCTTCGATGCGGGAATATCGGATATCCGCGTAGCATGGTGCTTTGAGACCACAGACGAACATCAAGCACTTGAAATGCTCGATCTTCAAATCCCTGAATTCGAACTCTTCACACACCCTGTTGACCTTGCCACCATAGGTGATGATGTAGTCCGACTCCGTTTTCATCAGTTGCAGGCATTGATAGCGCTTGTGGAAAACGGAGGTTTGCCTGCCCAAGATCTTGGACAGCGTCTTGACGGTTTCGGCGAACGTGACTTCCTTCGGCAGGATGTAGTTGACGTAGCGACTGTGAGAGGACGTGTCCAACTTCCGGAGCAGGAGTCGAACCGTGGCTGCATCGTCCAGACTACGTGCGTCGCTTTCGAAAAGATCCGTGTACCGGGCAAACCTCTTTTCAAATGTGGTGCCGTTCTCCGGATTGAAACAGAACTCGCTGATGTTGGTCGACAGTGACCTCAATACTTGCTCTGGGTTGTTTGCTTGCGGAACGGGCAACCGCTGAAAAAGCTGGGTCATCTGCAGGATCGCTGCTTGGAGTTCTTGATTGATCGCCATCCTTCCTCGGGTTCAATTCTGTAGCTCTTGAAACTTCCAGAATAATCCTCGTCGCCAATGACATTGCTTCAAAATGCTTAAGAAATGAAACTCAGATTCTTGAGGGGTAATTTTAGTTTGCTCGTATTCAGCTTGACGTTAACAAATTGAATCCAAAATCATTTAACATAACCGCAGTCATTGGTTGCTGCGATTGCTCGGAATGGAACATTTTCCCCAACACACCCCCCCACCCCCCCCCCCTCTCCACTCTTTGTTTTTTTTTTCTTTACTAACTTTTAAGTCGATAAATTATAAGTTCATCTCGGATTCATCTGCAATTTCTAACGATTTTTGAGACCTTGGCTGCCTTCAAGTTCTGTAAGTGTAATCGATTCTTGAATTTGGCATGGTGTCCATATGAAGCAGCTTGGATAGTTAGCATTGAATATGTTCGTTTTGCTCTTCGCCATTTTCTGGGAAAGATCCAATAAATCTTCCATCCTGCAAGGTTTGTTGTAAACTCTCGATATTTGAGATTTTTAAACGTTTTTGTATACCCTTTTTGATTTTTAATTGAGCCGTATTTTTGTGTTTTTTGTTCACGATCTACCCGATCTACAAACAACTGCTCGGCTAAGAACGAAGGATTCTATGATTCGTGTTTTAAAAAGATATGGGTTTTTACGGATTTTTCGACAATTCATTGTCAAATAGGATTTTCCCCATCAATCTTCATTTAGACAAAAAATAATAGTGCGATAATTTAAATTTATAACGATAATTCTGTTAGACTTTACCAACCCGAATTTCTCTATAGACATTGTACATAAACCGCTTGTCTTATGCAACCAAACGAACTGTCAAAAGTGAAGCCAAACGAACATTTCGGCTGTGACAGAGAGAAAGAGACAAACATGCTCATTTTTTATGCATTGACCAGTCTACTATATACAGTGTCTATAATTCCCTCCACATTTAGGATGAAACTGTTCTGAATCCAACATTGGCGGCCACCATGGCCGACTTTAATTCACAACTCGCGATTTCAAACTAATAAATTTCAATAAATCTACAACTCTTGCAACTGCCTTCCTAGTGTTAAGCTTTCTGCAGGGCAGCAAACCAAAGTTAGGAAGATCGCTATAGGTGAGTTGCTTTCGAGTTGTGATTTTTGCCCCCCCGAAGTCGCGATGTATTCAGAACCGTTTCTCCCACCAAGTCCCACACCAAGAAGAAACCTACCTTCAGCTGATCGTGCAAACGCTCGTTACGTTCGGCCAGCGTGCGTCGTTCCTCGACCGGATCCTTGATGTGCTCGTCGGTGTCAAAGTCCTTGCTGTAGTCCCGCGAGGTACCGTTCTCGGCACCGTTCGTCAGCTCTTCCTCGTTTTCCTCCTCCTCTTCGTCGACGTGGTGATGGTCGGGCGTGGTAGTGGCCGCCAACAGAGCTGCCGCCGCTTCATTCTGTCGACGAGGTAGCAGGTTGTGTGTGTTTTTGGGGGATAAATCGAAAGATTAGTTCCGGGTAAGATTATTGGTTGAAGAATGTGGTTGAAATTGGATGTGATTTTAGTAAATAAAAGGAACGTGATGTGATAATCCTGTACAAAGGAAAGGAAATTAAAAGACGAATTTTGTCGCCGCTTTGGTCGGATCCTTTGCGTTGCGCTTGCGAGAGAGGAAGTCCATGCCGGTGGGGCCTGATTAGATAGACGTAGATAGACGTAGATCATGTGTTTGAGTGTGCGCGGAAAGAGTAGGTAGGTAGTAGTAGGGTGCTCTTCGACTGTACAACATCGTAGTGAGATGGTGAAGTGCGTTCTTCGTGGGTGCTCTCGGCTATACGTCAGGATCGAAGAAAACGAACGTAAAAATGCATACATACTTTACGCTTTACCTGTTTCCGTCTGGCTTCCTCAACCTCCTCCTGCAGGCGCTTGGTTTCGGAGTCCTTGACCGAGACTTCTTCCTGGATCTTTTGCACCTCATCCTGCTTTGCGCGAATTTCGTCCTCCAGCTTCTGGCGCTCGGCGACCTCCATGTTCTTGGACTCCTCCAGACGCTTGATCATGACCTGCAGTTCGTTCTGGCGTGCTTCCAATTCGTCCTTGGCGAACTGCAACTGCTTGAGTTGTTCCTCCAGGCGGCGGATCATTTCCTGCGCTTCGATAAGGTTCGCTTGCGAGCGTTCCATCTCCTCCTGCATCGTTCGCAGGCGATCTTCGTACTCCTGCTGCTTCTTCTCGGCCCGTTCCCGAGCGGCCAGGGCTAGCTGCAGCTTCTCGCGCTCCTGCTGCTTGGCGTTCTTCTCTTCCCGGGCCTGAGCCTTCATCTGCTGCACATCGATCGTATCCGGCTTGCGACGGCGCATGTACAGCTCGTGGTTGCCCATGCACAGCGCCAGGATTCGCTTGTTAATGCGGACGCGAGGAGCGAAGAAGACAAAGTCCGGTGCCTTCTTGTCGATGGGCTGTTTGGAACAAAGATGAATGTTTAGTTTCAGTCGTCAATCTGCGATTGGATTCCGTCTTACCTTGATGATAAATTTGCGATCGTTGAACGAAATGTTTCGGATTTCCGACCACGGGAAGCCGATTTTGGGCGTCAGGCGATCGTCTTTCTCGTAGATGTTTAGTCCCAGTGCGTCAACGCCGAGCCACAGTTCCGTGCCCTTCTTGTTGCGAATCTCGAAGTAGTTCACGCCATACATTTCCAGATCTTGTGCGATCTTGAGGTACTCCATCATGGCGTCTTCGCGGAGCATTCCGCGATGCTCTTGCCACCAGGTGGTGATTGAGTTCTCCCACTCGTCCTTGGACATCTTATGCTGATCGATGACACTGTGGGGGAAGAGGGGGGAAATTAATGAGGCTTCTAATCGTTATGGGCGGGGAGAGGGGTACGTACCGTTGTGGCAGTAGCCGATCGTTCACCAGGAAACCAGGCACATGTGTGGTTTTGTTAAAGTCTCCGTGACGGGCTTGGACGGCGTATGAGGCTAGTAGAACGGACGTCTCCGGTGGACAGTATATTTCGTCGGACAGGATTGCGTTCTTGACCTGCAGATAGAACAGCCTGAGCGTGATGTCTTGGATCAGCTCCTCGGCGACGTCCTCCGGGTAGAATTTGGCACGGAACTTGAACTGCAGGGGGTCTCCTTTTTGGACGTCCTGGCTCATGACCTAATTGTAGGAGAAACATAAGTAGATCGTTAAAATTGGAATATTGATGAGGTTGTTTAGGCGTTGTTTAGGAAATTTTACCCATCGTGAAAAAGGCATCGATCCTGTCTGATAGTGCAGTTCCAAGGGTGCAAGCAGTGAAAAAACATTTTAAACATGTTAAGAGTTAATTCCATAGAACGTTTCATAATCCAACCCGCATCTACTTCATAATAAATTCATGATTTTTTTTCTTGGTTGATGGCAATCCATAAAAGATGACAACGACAGCGACGTCATCGTCATAATTATAATTAATACGGCGGCGGCGGTCGAGCGAGGTGATGGTGACTTTCATTAGTCTGACTCAACGATTTGCCAGCATGGATGAGGCGGAGGACGGCGGCCAAGGGTGAACGCGCGACGAGAGAAGGCACACCACCGTCGAGTAAATTGTTTGTGTAAATAGCGTTGATGTGCCACGTACCAACCACCGCCGAACCGACGTCGTCTGTATGCTCTGTTTGCCTGCTGGTTGCAGATGGGTGGCACTAAATGGGACCGAAAAACGAGTCACATCATACATGCTATTCTTCTGTAGGTAACCGAGGCGAAGACCAGAAGAATAAAAAAAAAACAACACGAACTGTGGACTTATTGTGGAGATGTGTGATTAGGTGACGCGCGGGAATGTGTTTTCAACGAACGCGCGACGTGAGGATTTCGGGGTTTTTCAGTGGGCTCTCTTGATAGGCATGTGGAGTAGATAATTTAAAACGGCCTGCGATGTCGTCATCGGAGAGGATAAAAATTTGGATGGTTTTTTTTTTCGGTAGGATTCAGAGCGACTAAGTGGAATCCTTTTAGGACTGAAGGTTGAACTATGTTAATATGCAAATCATGTGTGGCATGCTTTAGCAGGCCATGACATGATGAGAATTGTGCCTAATGGTTTGGGGATGCTTTGGTTGAAATTGACGTTTCAGTTCATCCGGTATTCAAGTGTAACATCAGCTTGTACTCGAAATTTCTGTCGTTCGATTGTAGTTCTTAAACGGAAAAGCTGGATGGATGGTTAATTCGTTAAAAGGATGATGTTATGATTCACGGCCGCTCTGCTTACTTATAAATGTAGTGGTTTTTAACTTAACTTCGTCCAAAATGAAGTCGTGCATCTATTTCAAATGGATGTTAATTTTTCGACTTGTCAATCCCGACAAGTATTATACTAATTTTTGAGTGAATTCAGTGAATTCACGAATTTGACTTATAATAATAATAATAATAAGTTAAGTGGACTGACCGAGCAGCACTATTCAAACAAGTACTGCCTTTAAACGCATAGCAATCCCATATGAATAGGAAACCAAGCAAATATGGGACTGATATGCGTTTCACGGCAGTGTAGGTACCAAAAACACAGCCGCTCCACTTAACTCTAAATTGAGCCGTTTTGTCAACTGAAATGAACTAAAGTGAAGTCTCCCAAATTTGAACAAATCTTGTAGTCAACAAATCATCATCATCATCGAATTGAATTAAATGGATGACTCCACTTTCGACGAAATTGAGTCACAAAAGACTTAATTTGGAATGTTATATAACAGCCTAAACCTTCAGCGATTGAGCCTTCCCTTTCACAGACTTAAAAAGCGAGTACCAAATACTGGCAATATTGTTGAAATTGTTAAACACATATAATTCTTCTCCGTTATCATCAACGTTCGCACTTGCTTGGCGCAGCTACTCTTGAGGATGTCTGGAGAGATATTCGAACCGCCATTGGTAGCACTGCAATAGTGACACTAGGGATTTCAGCGGAGGATTGGATGGAAGGAATAGTGTGTCCCATCTATAGAAAAGGGCGACAAGCTGGATTGCTGAAATTATCGTGCAATCCCGCTACTAAGCGCCGCACAGTGGGACGAAATAAAAAAAAAAGTGGGACATGGGTATTTGCGGCAAAACTATTAGGTGTGGCCCATTGATGCCTTCTACAATGTTTCTACATTTTTTGAGTACTTTATTTTTGTGTTTACAAATTTGATTTAAGGGGTCTATACACCTAGATAAAAAAAAACTAACTTTTTTATTTCTGGTTCAAATCGATGACCATAAATTAAAACATTGTAGATAAGGTCATTTCATGAAACTTTGCAGAAGACAAACACGTTCTATCTCTTAACTGGACGAAGTTGTAGGGTGGAAAAGGAATGAAAAATGTAATATCCCTTTAACCTTTTTTAGATGTCGGGGTCAATATGACCCGGAATGGATTTTAAAAATGCAATAACTTTCTAGAATAAACATCTAGACGTTTGAATTTTCTTGACTTTTCCTAAATCATAGGAAATTACGTTTCTGCATCGAACCTAATTTTTTTTTGACATTTCTGAAGGGCTGCTAAAAAAAAAGTTACGAATAAGGTGTTTCGGGTCATATTGACCCGGATTTCAAACTCACATTGTGGAAACTATATATGCCAAATTTTTAAGTTTTTGAAATCAAAATGCTTATTAGAGTCCCAATTTCAGGTTTTTGGTGAGTAATGCCCATTTTGCCCCTTTTGGCCACAAGGATTCTGTGCCGGAAGAGGGCATGTTTTGCCTCGATCCGTGAGGCGGTGACAGATACAAATCTTCATCGGGACATGCATTTCGACGGCTCAAATTTCATGATTCTTCATGAATAGTCTACTTCTAGCCTTGAAATGGACCAATGACCATATTGGCCATTCCGGGACAATTCGGATGCCCCGGGGGAATCGTTTAGAAGTGGACAAATACAAATTTTCGCCGAAACATTTCGACGGCTCAAACTTCATGATTTTTCATAAGTAGTATACGTTCAGCCTTGAAATGGACCAATGACCATTTAAGTGATTCCGGGACAATCCAGATGGCCCGGGGAACCTTTTATGCCTTTCAACGGCTCAAACTTCATGATTTTTTGTAACCAATCTACTTCTAGTGATTAAATAGTCGAATGACCATATTGACCATTCCTGGACAACCCAGATACTCCGAGGGAACCCTTCAGGAGGAGACAATTACGGTTTTTCGTCGGAACATATCGATACTAATAAATTTCCACCATGCATGAAGATATTGACAAAGCAGCTATGGTCATTTATTCAAGCTTAGAGTCATTGTCAAAGGAATTGACTATCTTGTCAATGTCCAACATGTGCTGTTATTATTATTTGCTAAATTGATAACAAAATTAAACAAATTCAGTTGAATACATCCAAATACTCATTCACTTCCTCAACTGTCTGGATAACCGGGGTAGGCCGCCCCCCTCACCCGACCACGCTACGCTACTGCTCATAAATGAGTAAAAATAATAACTAAGAAAGCTATGTCCATTGGATCAGTTTTTTTTTTCATATTGGTAACTCACGAATTCTATTAACGTGCTGTTTACCGAATTTGCCAGATTTCGGTTATTTCGGTAACCAGGTCGGTAATAGAGTTCGTGAGCATCCAGAATCATCAAAACTGATCCAATTGACAGGGCTTTCATTGTTTACACTGAAAATTTATTTTCATAAATTAGCTTTCACTCGCTTCGTAATCATGGATTTTGTACATAGAACAAATGTCTCGTATATTGTATGAAACATTCATATTGCTTTTTATCTTGTGAAATGCTATCATTACACCTTTTTGTATATTGCACGAAATAGATTTCGTGAAGACCAGCCAATCACTGCTTCGCTGATGTTGATGCTGGGATGGGCGGGAATAGTTTATTTATCCCAAAATACAAATTGAAGCGGTGTCGAGAGTTATAACTTCATACTCATTATTCAATTATCACCTCACGAGTCACCATGGCATAGTGAGATCAACCGAGGATGCAGTATCAGCTCTTTCCAAAATTACAGGATCGAATCCCATGTCAGAAACATTAAAAAAAGACGCTGGACAACTGCACGTGGTTGCGCTTTGTTGTCAATTACATTTCGAGTCGATAAAGTAGATCTCTCAGTCATTCAGGCAACCATCAGAGAGACGTTTCTTTTAAATTGGTAACAAAATATTCGTAGCTCTTTGTATTGTTTTCGTACAATGCACGAATGTTGTTTCTGTGTCAACAAGTGCTTCGTGCTTTTGACAGTTGCGCGTGTACCATTAATTACGAATGTATCTTCATAAAAAGAACAAATCAGTTTCGTTGCTGAAAACAACGAACAGATTTGTTAGTTCTACCTTCGATTTCGTAATATAAACTAAAATTAACTTTCAGTGTACGTACAAAAAAAAAAACCCAGCGATTTTAAACGGGGAAGGGCAGGATCCCCCGCGTCCCTCCGGACATAAACTTTGGCATGTTTGGAAGGCGGTATCTGATCGAGCAGATAGACTTTTACCTAGCTACCACAATGCATGGTAGGCAAGGGGGAAGGCAGCCCCCTTGACAGGCAAAAGTTTACCGACTCGATCATGCTCATATATCGCCAAATGGCACGGAGCAGTTCTAGCGCTGTGAAATCTCTGTTTACACTTCCCAAAGGCTACATGTGACAGAAATCAATTTCCAATTAGAGGTATTTTTATGACACAACTACTAGTGTTTTCGGTTGTGTTTCTCTCGTCGTCATTTACTTTAACAACCTCAGAGAGAAACCCGATAACGTGTTGTATATGCTGATCCTCTTACAACAGCATGTATTGATGATGTCCCCATCATGGAATTTCAAATACATTTAAACTAATCATGTTATTTGTTGTTGCACGAAGCACGTAATTAGTTATACTCTTTGAAAATTGGAAATATCAAAACTTTTCTATTCCTTTTTTTCTCCTACTAGATTTTGCCGTCCACTCCTAGAGTTGCATATTGATAAGAATGATATTTCCAATTTTCAAACATGAAGTTGTAGCCAAGGCTTCACGTTTTTACAGCATATTTACATTTTTGCGTTCACTCCACAAATATAGCCACTACAACGGTCTCGTCCTCCTCCTATTTTCTACTTTTTGGATCAGGTTCATCAGTTTAGCATATACAATTAACGTTTTAATTATGGTTCATTTTCCGAAGATCGAAATGATGAAAACAAAAGATGATCTTTCCGATTTTTTTTAGGGTAATAGGATCAATTTAAAAAATCGAAAACCGACATCAAAAGGATCGATCTCGTAAAGGTCAATCCAAGATCACCCAATCCTAGTTAGAATGTAAAAAAAAGGCAACTGTCACTAATCCCTTTCAAGGCTAGAAGTAGAGTACTTATAAAAAAAAATCAAGAAGTTCGAGCCGTCAAAAGGCATGTTTCGATGAAAATCTGTTTTTGTCCCCTCCTAAAGAGTTCTTCCGGGGTATCCAGGTTGTCTCATAATTTCCAATATGATCATTGGTCCATTTCAAGGCTTGAAGTAGACTACTCAGCCAAAATCATGAAGTTTGAGCCGTCAAAAGGCATGTTTTGGCGAAAATCTGTTGATGTCCCTTCCCAAATGGTTCCCCCAGGGCATCCGGATTGTTCCAAAATGGCCAATACATTCATTGACCCATTTCGAGGCTAGAAGTAGATTACTTATAAGAAATCATCAAGTTTGAGTCGTCAAAAGGCATGTTTCGGTGAAAGTCCGAATTTGTCCCCTCCTAAATGGTTTCCCCGGGCATCCGGATTATCCCAGAATGGCCAATATGATCATTGGTCCATTTCAAGACTAGAAGTAGACTTTTCATGAAAAATCATGAAGTTTGAGCCGTCGAAAAGCATGTTCCGATGAAAATTTGTGGCTGTCACCGCCTCACGGATCGTGGCTGCGCCTCCGAAATTCTATGCCACCTCCTATCACCAATTGCAAAAGAAGTTCGTAGGACAATACCAAGCGGGATTCATGGGGTGCCCGCGCTACTACGGACCAGATTTTCGCGATTCGGCAAGTGCTGCAGAAATGCCGCGAATATAACGTGCCCACACGTCATCTTTTCATCGACTTCAAATCAGCTTATGATACAATCGATCGAGACCAGCTATGGCAGATTATGCACGAATATGGATTTCCGGAAAAACTGGAGGGTTACGGCAAGGTGATGGATTGTCGTGTTTGTTGTTTAACATTGCGCTGGAGGATGTGATTCGAAGAGCTGGGATAGACACGAGTGGCACGATCTTCAGGAAGTCTGTCCAACTATTTGGCTTCGCCGACGACGTTGATATCGTAGCACGTAACTTTGAGACGATGGCGGACACGTACATCAGACTTAAGGCTCAAGCTGGTAGGATTGGGCTTGTGATTAATGCGTTAAAAACAAAATACATGAAGGGAAGAGGATCACGAGAAGAAAATGTTAGCCTCCTAGCACAAGTTCAGATCGACGGTGATGAAATCGAGGTAGTAGACGAATTCGTGTATGTGGGCTCATTGGTGAACGCCGATAACGACACCAGCAGAGAGATACAAAGGCGCATTATGGCTGGCAATCGTGCCTACTTTGGACTCCGAAGGACGCTAAGATCGAACAAAGTTCGCCGAACCACAAAGTTGACCATCAACAAGACATTAATTAGACCGGTAGTTCTCTACGGCCACGAAACATGGACATTGCTAGTGGAGGACCAACGCGCCCTTGCTGTCTTTGAACGGAAGGTGCTGCATACGATCTACGGTGGAGTGCAGATGGAAGACGGAACGTGGAGGAGGCGAATAAACCACGGATTGCACCAGTTGCTGGGAGAACCTCCCATCGTACACTTCGCTAAAATCGGTCGACTACGATGGGCTGGGCATGTCGTAAGAATGTCGGACGAAAGCCCTGTTAAAATGGTTCTCGAAAACGAACCGACGGATATAAGAAGAAGAGGCGCACAACGAGCAAGGTGGATAGATCAAGTAAAAGGCTACCAACGGACTCTTCGCAGGCAGCGAGGCTGGCGAGGTCCAGCCATGGACCGATTACAATGGAGACAACTTCTGTGTGCAGCAGAGGCCACACCTGCCTTGGTCTGATTGAATAGGTAAGTCATTTAGCCAATCCAAAACCACCCCATAACGGTTTTTATTGGTGTTTTTTGTAGCCGGTTGGAGAAGGACCATTAAGCGCCTTTTATTACTCGGTTTAAGGGTTTAAAAAAAAAAAAAAAAAAAAAAAACCCCACCCCCCCCCCCCCCCCACCGACAGAAAAGTGGACGAGAAAATTTATTTCCTCAGACAGGCCACTGAATAGATACTTCGTTCCGGATACGAAAGAAGAACATACAAAAGGCGACCCCCCCTACCTCCCCCCAAAAGCAATCTTTTTTTTCCCCACCCACCCCCCCCCCCCAACCCCCTCCCACCATTTTTGTTGAGGTTTTTCTTATTATTAAATTCCCGACGACAAGTAATCCTACTGGGAGATAATGCTCAACCCAACGGATGTAATTCAAAGTTCTAAATGAAAAATATGCGCGCTTAGTGAGAGGATGAACATTTTAATATGTGAAGCTCATGAAATACTTTCACTCTGGTTGTGAGTTCGCCAGTTAAGAACGATAAATTTAGTACTGCATGTTATTTCGAATGGTTACTTTACTACTCCGAAGTTTAGTCATCATAAATGGCTCATGATCATAGCGCTACAACTCCTTTTATAAATGTAGTAAATTGATTTCTCTAATTGGCATTTACAGTAGCACAGTATCGTGGATGGTGATGATCTAATGTACTTCCGTATCCATTCTCACTCAGTACGAAACCTGCAAGACGGTCTCGAAACCTTAGTACAGAAGACATCCCTAACCCAGACGCCGAAATCGAACATTGCTTGCATTAAAAATAAGAAGCCGAAGAGAAATATTCGGATGGATGGGAGAAACGAAAAAAGGTTCGAAGCAAATTAAATTTTCATTAATTCGGTCTGGATGTCGGTTAAAGTCTGTCCTAGTCGCCGCCATTTGGATTTTCTGAGACGCCGTTGGAAAATCTCTAACGTCCACCTTCGGAAGGGAAGTAAATACGAGATCTAGAAGTGTCATTTTAAGGCAATGATGGGAAGAAGACAATGTTTTTTTTATACAGCTGAATAATATCGAATTGTAGAACTAGGTGAGACCAGTCCCCCAGAAATTAATAAATTTATACTATATCCTATTCAGTCTAAAGAACCATGAAACTCTATGCTATTAGTGTGAGGCTTTACTATTGGTTCTCCACGAAAATTTATAGAAACTGCAGTTTGGGTCAAATTAACTGTTAATAATATTTTGTTTGCTGAATGTCCAACGTGCTTGTAAGTGTTAAATGGATCCTGTGATTACATTTACATTGAACATCGAGCGAATTACAACGAACAACTTAACCTAACACCCAGTGGACCAGTATAGACATTTTCGTTTTGCGAAAAGTTCCATTGGCTGGAGCGGGAATCGAACCCTCACTTCATGGCAATCGCTTGAACGACGGGTGACGCCGCTAACCACTTGACCACGAAGACGACGTGGGTGATGGATTTGGCCATTTTCTCCAGGACGCGGCGTTTTAAGCAACGCCATGTTGAACCGGTGCGTGGTAATGAAAATGTCGATGAGCTCAAGAGAAATTCCAATCAAACATCCTCTGTAGTCGCTAAATTGATTTGATCGTCCTGAAAAGGACGGATTTTAGTTGTTTGCGGAGGGAACATGGTTCGCGATTGAAATTTTCTTCTTAGTCTTCTTGTGCTACAGGACGTTTGGCAGGACACCATTCTGTGAAATGGTCACACCGGAGAACGGACTCACCAAGTTTTACAATTCCATGGAATTCAACTTTTTCTTTTGAACCTCTTGAAAATCTTGAACCAATAATTTGTGGAACTCCCTTGAGCTGTGGACGCGCCCCCCCCCCAAAACACCTTTTTCCCCCCTTTCTTTTCCCCCTTAAACATTCCCCCCTCCCTTTCCTCCCCCCTTTCCCACAAAAAAGCGTTTTTCAAAACTTAAACCCCATAACAATTAAATTCCCCCCCCCCCAAAATTTACACGTTCCCCCCCCCCATCGGTCTGGGATCAATCCTAGTCGCCGTCATTAGGATTTTCTGAGACGCCGTTGACCAATCTCTGATCACGTCCTTCTTCGGAAGAGAAGTAAAGCCATTGGTCCCGGCTCATGTGTTGATGGGTTCGAAATGAAGGGTCCGAGTCATATCCCAGGCCTCAGGCTGAAAAAATCACGCAAACAACCTCTGTCTAGATGGTCAACTTTGTAGTGCGACGAACTCCACTCGATCGTATCGTCCACGGAGGACAAATCAGGTTCGGTTTCCAGCCATAATACGTCTTTTTATCTCTGCTCATGTCATTGTCGGCGGTCATCAATGAATCCCGATACACGAATTCGCCTTCCATATCGACTTCATCCGTGTCGATCTGAACTCGGGATGGGAGCAAGATTCTCCCATGTTACAGAACAAGATACGCTCGGAAGCCTGAGCAGGACGCCCAAAAGATCGTAGCATTACACAGCCCGAGTGTCAAATACGATATATTCAGAATCCTAAGAGACATTCTCTCAGAATATCATGAAAGCTCCGCCGAAGCATCCCCTGGAGCTCTACAGCATTTGGTGAGTGCGACACGGCCGCTCCACATAACTCTAAATTGAGTTGTTTTTGACTCGATTTTTCGATAAAAGTGGAGTCACTCAAATCTGACGATATCTGGTTGGGATTGTCATTAATTCTACATTTTAATTCGGCGTAACTGATCAAGGCAATGATGGATGGAAAACTGTGCTGTGTGAAGATGTCGTTTGAAACACGCAAAGGACTTCGGCAAAGCGATGGTCTTTCATGCGTCATGTTCAACATTTTCGATAAATTCAGTCAATTCATTTGCTTCTGAGCAGTACAGCAGGCTAAACAGAAAAGGTGGGATTGAGGGTGAATACGTCGAATACTAAGTATCTGCTGGCAGATGGAACCGAGCGCGATAGAGCTCACACAGGAAGAAAGGTGATTATCGACGGAGATTAGTTCGAGGTGGTAGATGAGTTTGTGTATCTCGGATCAGTGGTGCAGTCGGATAACAACTGCAACAGAGAAATTCGGAGACGCATAGTAACCGAAGTCGTGCTTACTACGAACTCAAGACCCTGAGGTCTGGTAAACTTCAACCCATACTAAGAGTAACATGTACAGGACGCTCTCCTGGCACGAAACGTGGACAATGCTCGAGGAAGACATGCAATCACTCGGAGTTGTCGAATTACTTGTGCTTAAAACCATCATTGGCATTGTATGTGAAAACGGCGTATGGAGGAGAAGAATCAACCACGAGCTGGCGCAACTGTATGGCGAACACAGCATCCAGAAAGTCGCTAAAGCCGGAAGGGTACAATGGGCAAAAATCCCACAAAAATGGTGTTTGCCTCGAATCCGGCCGGTACAAGATGCCGGAGAGCGCAGCGAGCTAGGTGGTTAGACCAAATGGAGCAAGACCTAGAACGCTCGTAGGACGCTCTAGAAACTGTAGACAAGCAGCCCTAAACCGTGTTTGTTGGCGAAACAGTGTGGCGCAGGTGCGGTCCTGATGGGACATTGGATCAGCAGAGGTAAAGTACTAAAAGCTTAAATTCGCGACCAATCTGCGAAGTCCGCAAAATTTTCGAAATCCACGTCTGTTGTAACATACTTTTAGTTCTTATGTGAATGCAGCTGGTCTCGGAAAAATCTTTTTTTTTAATATACGAATATTACGAATATCGTACGTTTTTTGAAACAAACATAAACATATCACGAAACACAATCAGTAGCGAATCGGAATAGTTATAAATGCCAGTACAAATCATGTCCATAACATAAAACGACTGACTTCGTTATGAACTAAACGAACTTTTTCGTTGAGTCGATCGATGAAAAGCTGATTTTTTCGTCAATCTTTCATTGGCCATCAAAATAAACGCTTATGTTGTTCAAAAGGCACATGGTTTTAAGAAAGCGAAACAGCCCGACGGCAGCAATATTTTTATATAAAATCTCGACGTTTCTGATGATGTAAAAAAAAAACAGAAAAACAATGATTCAAACGGAATTTTCTCAAAACTTTTAGCAACCCCACGGAAACTAGCATTATCACCATGTTGAGGAAATATTATTATTTATGGTGGTGGCGTTTCAAGAATTTGACGTTTGAATTCTTGTAAACAAGGAGGTAATTGTTTACAAAATCAGATACGTCATTCTGTATAAGTTGCTGAGAAATGTTGTCCGTTTTTTTTTTTTTGCAATTCGTGAGTTGCGTTTTGAGTGTCAGCAACCCACATTTTTTTCGCAACATCATGAAATGAATCCGCGATTTTCTCGACTGAGAGCATAAATTCGCGAAATCCACGATTGTTGTATCTCTGTTGTTCTTATGTGACCAGCAGCTACTGAAAATTCAGTTGACAGTTGAAGAAATGCATCCTTTTTTCTTTTTCTTTTTTTTAAATATACGAATATTTCGTACGCCTTTCCCTTTAGAAACGAAAATGAATATATTGCGAAACAAAATCAGTAACGAGTCGAAATCGTTATAAATGACAGTACAAATAATGCCCATAACAGAAAACGACTGTCTTCGTTGTGGATTAAACGAACTTTTCGTTGAGTCGCCCCACGAAAAAGCAAACTTTTTCCCCCAATCTTTCATTGGCAATAAAAATAAACGCTTATGCCGTGCGAATGGCACATGGATTTAAGAAAGAAAAAAAAAGTCCGCCTGCAGCAAATAACCTCCAACCGGATTCAGCCCGTCGGAAAGTTTCATTACTTTGCGCAGGAGTCTTCCATGGCATGGTCAACAAATGTGTGCAAAATAAACCTCCTACTTCCCAAGTCCGCACACGCAGCGGCAGTCGACAACAGTGGCAGCTGAGTACACATCATGAATGAAATCAACCGGCAAAGCATGAGCTGAGAGGCCCCGATTGCGTCATCGTCACACGACTTCCGGCGGTCCAATGACTGTAAACAGCGTCTATGTGTGCACACGATGACTGCATTGCTACGGGGACCATACCTCCTGTCGTCCTTCGATTTGATGATGCTTTACTCAAATTGCAAAACATGTCCGACGTACGCAACCACCAAGGGAGACGCATCCAGTTTAATATTCTGCATCCATTGTGAAGCCGTTCTTGACCTGACCGAGAATGCCACAGTGATGTCATTTTACCGACATTGTGTGTCACTAAGTACAGGGTCATGTACTCCAGAGGACGCAGCACGATTTTCGAAAGAATCACACCCCAGTTCCCGTCACGCTGGCGGACGATATGCTAAATGGTACGAACAAATTATCGTTTGTTTGTTAACGCCTTTTCGGGCCTTTGTGGGTTGTCTAGGCGTGGCGCAGAACACAGAAATTAACATCGTCGTCGATAATTGGATTCCAATGCGCGACTGTATCAATCTAGCGATTCCATCAGGAGGAATCCTACTGCAGGTCAGAATCAAAATATCTTACCATATCTTCCCCATCGGAGTCTTCGTCCTCTTCCGCGCCACCACCGGTGCGTCCGTTCTGTTGACCTGTTGGCTGACCGGCAGAAGTGGTCCCGAGCGAAATGCGATGCTCGATGTTCCGTATGATAATTTTCTTAATTTTCTTCATGTGCTTACAGACGACATTTTCCGGCTGCTTGATCGAAACATAAACACCCGTAAACCCGTTGCTCATTCATTCATTCGTTTGACGCTAGCTCTAATTGTTACCAAAAAAAAAAAAAACGTACCTACACACAAGTGTTGCAACAACAGCCATTAATCGTTGCGATAGGTTGGGCGGCTTCGAGCATACGGGGGTCTTTGGAAGAGTGTACAAAGGGTATGACTAATCGAGCGGAGACCAACGGACGCAACTCTGTCCTAGATGAATGCCGTCGGTGTGGCAAGTGGTGTGTTGATGTTTTGTTCCATCACTGACTGGGCGGTTATCAGCCGACAGCCATAGGCAACATTCCGAACATATTTTCGAACGATGGACAAGAGGAGAAGAGGGAAGGGGCGGGGAGCGATGTAGTTTGCCACTTCGTGCTATAGATAGTGAAAGAAACAGGCGAAAACTATGAATTAAAGATATCAGAAGGAAGGGCGGTTACGATGGGTGGGGAATGAGAGCGGAACCGAAGGTGGCTTACGCACTGAGGAGATTGTTGTGATTGGATGAATGTGATAAGTATGCCGCAGAATAGGGTAGGTTGTAAATTATGCTAGTGATTAATCTAAACGGTTGGAGTTATTGCAATAAATTCGTAACTACAAATACACGATTACAAGCTGTTCTTAAGTACTGAAATCTAGCTTCTCTAACTATTTTACTGTAGATTGACAAACGGCTCCGTAATGCTATCACAGCCTTTGAACCCTAAGAAATTTAGATGAAATATTACATTGAAAGTCAGTGAAGAAGACAAGTAACACACAAGAACTTACAGAGATTATTTGACCTGAATTGAAGGATACATGAAACTTCAGGCGTTTGCTAAAATAATGGCATAAGTCACCAACATCATCATCTTTTTCTGTGATTTCTAGAAACGCAAGACACGTTCACGCAATCCAACATAATCATGATTTTCAGTGTCTCTTTCCCGATTCGATGGTGGTTTTCTGTGAAATTGTTTTGCATTACTAGAAATCATTTTAAATTGTCTACGTGACGATACGTGACTTACACTCTTAATCTTGCAATCGCTCGGTTTGAACTTTTAATTGGGGTCTCCTTTAACCCTTTTAAATCTAAATTTTTCCAAGCGTTATTATACAAGCGCTTTACAGTAGTCTGATTTATTTGGTGTTCAATAACAGAAATGATTGAAAAAAGGAGAAAATATTGTTTTGACATGTGCTAGGTTGTCCAAACTGTCCTGGAGGACAGAACTTAAGATTGACTGTTGTAACAGTAGCTTTATCAGCTATTCAAAGTTACGATATGAATTCAATCATATTCAGTGAATGTCCTGGAAGACCAACAGACATTATGAGATAAACATGGGATATTTTATTTCATCCAAACTGTCCTGGATTTCAGAACTTAAGATCTACTGTTGTAACAGTGGCTTTATCCACAATACAAAGTTACGAAATGTATTCAAACACATTCAATCAATGCTCTGGAAGATCAACAGACATTATAAGATAATCATGGGATATTCTATGTCATCCAAACTGTCCCGGAGTTCAGAACTTAACATCAACTGTTGTAAAAGTAGCTTTATTCACAATACAAAGTTACCAAATGTATTTGAACATATTCAAAGAATGTCCTGGAAGACCAACAGACATTATGAAATAATTTGGATTATTCTAAGTCATCCAAACTGTCCTGGATTTCAGAACTTAAGATCTACTATTGTAACACTAGCTTTATCCACAATACAAAGTTACAAAATGTATTTGAACATATTCAATAGATGTTTTGGAAGACCAACAGGCATTATAAGATAATCATGGGATACTTTATGTCATCCAAACTGTCCTGGAGTTCAGAACTTTACATCAACTGTTGTAACAGTGGCTTTATCCACAATACAAACTTACGATATGAATTCAATCATATTCAATGAATGTCCTGGAAGACCAACAGACATAATGAGATAATCATGGGATATTTTATTTCATCCAAATTGTCCTGGATTTCAGAACTTAAGATCTACTGTTGTAACAGTGGCTTTATCCACAATACAAAGTTATGAAATGTATTCAAACAAATTCAATTAATGTCCTGGAAGATCAACAGACATTTTGAGATAATATTGGGTTATTTTAAGTCATCCAAACTGTCCTGGAGTTCAGAACTTAACATCATCTGTTGTAAAAGTAGCTTAATCCACAATACAAAGTTACGAAATGTATTCAAACATATTCAAAGAATGTCCTGGAAGACCAACAGACATTATGAAATAATTTGGGTTATTCTAAGTCATCCAAACTGTTCTGGAGTTCAGAACTTAACATCAACTGTTGTAAAAGTAGCTTTATCCACAAAACAAATTTACGAAATGTATTTGAACATATTCAATAGATGTCCTGGAAGACCAACAGACATTATAAGATAATCATGGGATATTTTATGTCATCCAAACTGTCCTGGAGTTCAGAACTTTACATCAACTGTTGTAACAGTGGCTTTATCCACAATACAAAGTTACGAAATGTATTTAAACATATTCAATGAATGTCCTGGAAGACAAACAGACATTATGAGATAATCATGGGATATTTTATGTCATCCAAACTGTCCTTAATTTCAGAACTTAAGATCTACTGTTGTAACAGTAGCTTTATCCACTATACAAAGTGACGAAATGTATTAAATCATATTAAATCAATGTCCTGGAAGGCCAACAGACATTATGAGACAATAATAACCGGATTTAATCACCGTGAACGTGTACTATTTGTTTTTGTTGGTTTTATCGGTGACGTAGAAAATAAAACAGCTTTATATTTGCGAACGCTTCGGCCTACTTTTCTTCAGACACAAGCAGAATGCTGGTTGCTACCTCACTACTTGTTAGTATAGTTTGACGTAACAAGTAGTGAGGTAGCAACCAGCATTCTGCATAATAGACAATCATCGGTTATTCTATGCCAAACAAACTGTCCTGGAGTTCAGAACTTACTATCTACTGTTGTAACAGTAGCTTTATCCGCTATACAAAATTCCGAAATGGACTCAAACATATTCAGTGAATGTTCTGAAGGACCAACATACATTATGAGATCATGCGATATTTTATGTCATCCAAACTGTCCCGGATTTTAGAACTTAAGATCTACTGTTGTAACAGTGGCTTTATCCACCATACAAAGTAACGAAATATATTCAAACATATTCAATCAATGCCCTGGAAAATCAACAGACATTATGAGATAATCTTGGATTATTCTAAGTCATCCAACCTGTCCTGGAGTTCAGAACTTTACATCATCTACTGTAAAAGTAGCTTTATCCACAATACAAAGTTACAAAATGTATTTAAACATATTCAATTAATGTCCTGAAAGACCAACAGACATTATGAGATAATCATGGGATATTTTATGTCATCCAAACTGTCTTGGAGTTCAGAACTTAACATCATCTGTTGTAAAAGTAGCTTTATCTACAATATTTTAAGCAACTCTGGTTGAACAAATTTTTCTGTAGCCTTTGAAATGACCGAATTGGAGCAATTTTTCCTACGTAGCTTAGGGTGTCCCCATAAAAATCAGTTATTTTGCTCGAACATTTTTATTTCAAATTTTACACCAAAGCTGTGTTCCCATTAATTCTAGAACAATAAAAGATACAACTTTTGATGTACTGAAATCCTCGCTATCGTATGTCAAACAAAAGTTATTATGGAACAATTTTCCCTGAATATCTTAGAGTGTCCCTACAAAAAAACAATTTTTAACTCTTACTTTTTTATTTCAAATTTGCCAACAAAGTTCCTTTCAGATGGTTTTAAGAACTTAAAAATATGTAACTTTTGACCTTTAAATCTTGCCAAAATCTTTTACCGTTAGCGAGGTTTTTACTATTTTCTCATAAAATTACGCCCTTTTCAAATGTGTTTTACTCAATTTAAAAAATAACCTCTCTCCAGTTTTCAAATATAATATGCAATAATATAAAACCTTCCAAATGCAGCTGGGAAATATTTTTTTTGTCTGCCCTAACCAAAGAGATCAACATTTGAAAAAGTCCTATTTTTTACAAACACCATAATAACTTTTCTTTGACATACTATAGCGACGATTTAAGTACATCAAAAGTTGTATCTTTTTATTGTTCTAGAATCAATGGGAACACAGCTTTGCTGAAAATTTTGAAACAAAAAAGTTGGAGCAAAATAACTGATTTTTATAAGGACACCCTAAGTTACGTAGGAAAAATTGTTCCAATTCGGACATTTCAAAAGCTACAGAAAAATTTGTTCAACCAAAGGTGCTTAAAATTTTCTCTACAACTGTTTCGAAGAATATATGCCTTTATTTCTGCAAATAAAACAGCCTTTATTTCTGAAAACAAGGACCACCCTAGTTTCCATTCATATCAAAAGAAGGGCCTTATTATTAGAAACAACTTTGTAGAAGACAACTTTGCTCCAAAACTTCAAACTTAGGCTGAAAATGGATTATTCTATGTCATCCAAACTGTCCTGGACCTTTATGTTTGAATATTTATCGTAGTTTTGTATAGTCCTTAAGGCTACGGCTACTACTGTATATCTCATGTTCTGAACTCAATGCCCAGTTTATTTGAACTTGAATATCCCAAGAAAATGTGATAATAACTGGTGACCTTACAGAAGATTCACTGAATGTGTTTGAGTGCATATCGTCACCTTTCATAGGTTATAAAGCTACTGTTACGACTATAGATCCTAACTTCTGAACTCAATTGCAGTTTTGGTGACCCAAGAATTCTCATTGGATCTTTTGACCTTCCAGAAGACTCACTAAATTTGGTCAAATACATATTGTTACTTTGTTTAGTGCAGAAAGCTACAGTTACAGATGAAGATTTTAAGTTTTGAACTCCAGGATAGTGTGTATAACCTAGAACATCTGAAGATTATGTCACAATGTCTGTTGTTCTTCCAAGATATTCAATGAATATGTTTCAATACACCTCGTAGCTTTGCATAGCCCTGAAAGCTTTTGTTACAACTGTAGGCCTTATGTTCTGAGCTCAAGGATAGTATTGATGACCTAGAACATGTCATAATTACTTCTTTGATGTTTGTTGACCTTTAAGAATAATAATTGAATATGTTTGAAACTTGTCAAACTTTTTATTACCTAAAAATCACTGTTACAACTGTGAATCTTAGATTCTGAAAGCCAGGACAGTTTGGATGACCTAGACCAACCCAAGATTATCTTCTTATGTATTTTTACTTCAGAAAATATCCACTGAATATGCTTGAATATGTGACGTAACTTTGTATAGTCCAAAAAGTTACTGTTACTACCGTAGATTTCAAGTTCTTAATTCCAGGACAGTTTGGATAACCTAGAGGATCACAAAGTCATAAAATAATAACTGTTGACCTTCCAGAAGATTCATGGAATATGTTTGAATACATATTGTTAACTCATATAGCCAAAAAAAAAACTACTGTAAAAACTGTAGATCTTGTGTTTTCAACTTAAGGGCAGTTTGGATGACTTATTAGAATAATCCAAGATTGTCGCATTATGTCTGCTGACCTTCCACACTATACAATGAATATTGTTAATTACAAATTGTTTCTATGCATACTCCAAAAATCTACTGTTATAGCTGTAGATCTTATTTTCTGAACTCAAGGACAGTTTGGATGACCTGGATCATCCCAGTTTATCTTGTTTTTGTTTACGTTCGAAAATATTCACTGAATATAGTTGAATACGTAGCGTAACTTTGTATAGCCCAGAAAGCTATAGTTACTACTGTAGATCTTAAGTTATGAACTCATGGACAGTTTGGATAACATAGAACATCACAAAATTATCAAATAACTACTGTTGACCTTCCAAAAAGGTTCATTCAATATGTTTGAATACATATCGTAACCTTATATAGCCCTAAAAGCTACTGACACAACTGTGGATCTGAAGTTCTGAGCTCAAGTACATTTTGGATAACTTAGAACATCTCAGAAAGTTACAAATATGTTTAACGTTTATCAACGAGAATTTAATAATACGTATGCATGTGTACCATATTCTTAAACAACGCTTTACACTGTTAATGAGGCATTTATTTTTTTCTTTCTGAACTTCTTCATATTCAGGGTGTTCTAGAGCGTCAATTAGGCTCCATATGTTAATTTTTTATTTTTTTCCCAGATAGAAGAACTGATGTAGAATAAATTTGCCGAAGACAGTGTACACTTTTATTCAGTCTGTGATTTTATACAGCCGTTTTTCGTTGGGGTCATACATGACCCCTTAGGCCTGAAGGGATTAAATCTCGACCAACAATAGAAAAGGTCCTTTCAAAAATTGTAAACAAACGCTACTAAGCCTTTTTCCTCGCAAAGCGTAGGCCACCCACGCAAACCAATACCATCATCATGGAGGGGAAATTTTCCCCTACACTTTGATGCTGTAAGTTTGCGTGTCTTCGGCTTGCGAGAAAAACGGCTCAGAAGTGTTTGTTTACAAATGTTGATAGGCCCTTTTCTATTGTTGGTCGAGAAATGTGCATCAGGTCCACTGTACGACCCTTATTTACACGTCTAGAGGATAAAGAATTCTTATACAGCATGTATTACGAACGAAAGATTTATTGAATTCATTTTTTTATGAACAGATTTTTTTTGAGAAGCCGATAGACTGATATTCAATTGAGTAAGAGACTTTTGACTAAGTCAGTTCTTAAATTAAATATATAGAACGATATCTCAATAACTAGTGAAAGTTTCCGAGAATCACAAAGTGGGTTTAGCCGAAGCCTAGTGATGATTTTGGTGAATCACGAAAATAATTTCAGCGAACTTCCACGACGATTCCATTTCTGACCAAGACTTGCCAGAATCCTTTCCGAGATTCCCAGGAAAGGATTCTGGCAAGTCTTGGTCAGTGTTCTGATGAATTCGGAAAAGGGTTCTGACAAAGCCCGTAGAGGATTCTGGTAAATTTGGATGAAGAGACTGGGAAAGCGCTACGAGCCCTGGTGATGATTTAAGCATATCCAGAAGAGATTTTTGGTAGACCTCGAAGCAGATTCCGACGAATTTCGAATAAAATTATGGAGAACCAAGCGGATTCTGGCGACTGCCGAGGCGACCCCGGCGGAGTGGTTAACATCCATACCTCTCACGCGAAAGTCACGAGTTCGAGTTTCACCCCCGGATAGGTTACGAAAATAGCCAAAAGGTATTTGAGTGATTACGATGGGATATGAACCAGCCCAGGGCTGAAAATCACGATAATCAAGGAACTAAAAAAAACCGGGAATTTAATTGTTTTGGCGAGGGTTCTAGCAAATCTTGATAAAGATTTTGATGAATATATAAGTAGAGCGTATCGGCACATTCTGGAGTCCTGGTGATGTTTCTAGGGGGAAATCCTAGAGAATATCGGCAGGACTCTGGCGACTCTCTGAGAGAATTGAGCTAAATATCGGACAGGATTCTGGTGAAGTCCGAGGAGGATTTGCTGGAAAAATGCTATGAAGATTCCGATGACTTCTGAGATTGGAAGATTTCGATGTGTCTTGTAGCAAATTTTGCCAAATCTTGGAGATGTTTTTTTTGTAAATTTCTGAGCTGATAACTAGAATCTGACAAATCTTAGAGAATATCAGATACAAATCTTGTAACGCCTCGTATTTCGGCAAATTTTGCCGAGCATTCTGGCAAATTTTGATGAAAAAATGTGAATCTCGGATATGATAGGATTTGATGAACAGACTGCGAAATCGCCACTAGACCTAGAGGCGATTTATGCATATTTAGAAGAGGTTTTTTGCCAATCCCGGACTAGATTCCAAGGAATTTCGAATATATATCTGGAGAACCAAGAGGATTCTGGCGACTGTCGGAGAGAATTATGGTGAATCTGATTTTTTTTTTAGAGGCGCAGAGAATCTCGGTACATTCTGGAGTTTTGGAGAGATTTCTAAGGAGGATGTCCAGGACAGGACTCTGGCGACTCTCGGAGAGAATTGAGTTTAATATCGGACAGTTAGAATACGAGCGAAGAGAATCTGCTGGAAAATTATGATGACGATTCCGATGACTTCTGAGATTGGAAGATGTGTATTGTATCTAATTTTGCCAAATCTTGGAGACCCAACATCGATGAGGTTCGCTCTCAACTTTTTTATTAAATTTGTGAATTTATTACTGGATCCGGCAAATTCTGGAGAATGTCAGGTATAAATCTTAAAACACTTTGTTTTCGGCAAATTTTGTAGAGCATTCTCGCTAATTTTGATGAAAATTTCTTGGGAGTCTCGGATAGAATTCTGGCAAATTTTGGAGAGAGTTTCGAGAGTTCGCAGAGACCATCGAAAAGGGTTTTGGCGAATCCCGCAGAAAATACTGGCAAATTTTGATGAACAGACTGCGAAATCGCCACTAGCCCTAGAAGCTATTTATGCATATTTAAAAGACTTTTTTTTTTCGCAAATCCCGGACTAGATTCCAAGGAATTTCTGAATTTATTACTGTAATTGAATAACTGTAATAGAATACTGTAAAATGTCAGGTATAAATGTTGAAACACTTTGTATTTCGGCTAATTTTGATGACAATTTCTTGGGAGTCTCGGATAGGATTCTGGTAAAGTTTGGAGAGAGTTTCGAGAGTTCGCAGAGAGCATCGGAAAAGGTTTTGATAAATCCCGCAGAGGATTCTGGCAAATTTTGATGAACAGACGAAATCGCCACCAGCCCTAGGAATTATTTATGCATATTTAAGAGATTTTTTTTGGCAAATCCCGGACTAGATTCCAAGAAATTTCGAATAAATATCACGAGAACCAAGAGGATTCTGGCGACTGGCGGAGAGAATTGTGGTGAATTTGATTTTTTTTAGAGGAGCAGAGCATGTCGGTAAATCCTGGAATTCTGGAGAGATTTTTAAGGAGGCATGCTTAGAGAATATCGGACAGGATTCTGGCGACTCTCGGAGAGAATTGGGCTATATATGAGACAGGATTCTAGTGAAGTCCGAAGAGGGTTTACTGTAAAATTTAGATGCAGATTCCGATGACTTCTGAGGAAGGTTCTGTCAAATATTGGTCAAGAGACTGGCAAATATTGTAGCAAATTTTGCCACAATTTGGAGAGGTATTTTTTTTTTTTTTGTAAATTTCTGAGCGGATTACTCAATTCCTGTAAAATGCTGGAGAATAGCAGGTATAAATCTTGCGATGCTTGAAAACATATCTGGCGAACGAAGAGTATTTTGGCTAATTTTGTAGAGAATGCTGGCAAATACCTTAGTGAATTCTGGAAAATCTCGATGAATGTTTCACTCAGATCAATAGAGAAATGTCGACAAATGCCCGTTATTCTGGTGTACTTGGTTTACTAGCCAAACAATAGTTCTCAGTCATCTTTCCCATTCACAAGACGGCACAGCAGTGGCGTCTGGCCTATATGTGCACCTCGTGCACTGCACGGTCAGAAAAATAATCTACCGAAGTTCTTTTATTAGTTGTTGTTTCCCAAAAACTAACCCAAGTGTTCCAAATGTGTTCACTTCTTCTTTCTTTAGCATTTCAAGCTTATTGCTTCGACAACTCGCTTATTGCTTGCTTTTAACTTAGGATTCTAATTGCACTTTTACAGTTATTAATTGAGAGCTTTCGATGCCAGGTATCATTTTTGCATTAGTATGATTGTGCGGTACCCTATGCTCCAGGGAGTCGAGATTTTCCTTAACGAAAAATTCCAAGACTAGACCGGAATTCGAACCCAGCCACCTATTTGTTCACAGCTGAATCAAAACACGCTTATTCCAGCGTCATTTGGCAGTGGGTCTCGTCAATATGTACACCATGTGCACTGAACGACCTATTCTGTCGAGAGCTGATTTTGTTTTACCACCTATTGATGCCTACAAATCCGTCTATATTGTATAATCCTCCAAAACATTCGTTTTTGCGAGCAAACGAAAAAGAAGACGAAAATGTCAGTTAGTGGTTAAGGTCTGTATCCACATTAATCCGGACACCTTCAAATCATTGTAACTTTTGAAATATTGCACGTAGGAATGAAAAATTTCACTGTGGTATAGCTGAGAGTCTACGATGAAAAAGACTATGATTGATGTTTACATTTCATGACTACTAACAAGATGGCGACGAAAGAAAAACAAGTGCGCGAGCGAATTTTGTACGGGCGTACGGCAAATCCTGACTTGTCAATACGGGACCTTGCAAAAACATTGGATTTGCCTAAATCCACTGTTCACGATGTGCTCAAATCATTTTCGGAACGTTTGACGGTGGAGAGGAAACCGAGAAGTGACAAAAACATTGGACGCGCTGATCCTGTCATGGACCGAAAGGTGAAAAGGATATTAACGAAAAACCCAAATCTCTCCATTCGAACGGTGGCTCGTAAAATAGGGATGTCGCCGGGTTTTGTCCAAAAATCAAAACAACGTTTGGGACTTAAGTCGTATAAAGTAAAAACAGTTCCAAATCGCAACGACAAACAGAACTTGGCAGCAAAATCACGGGCTCGACGTTTGTACTGCGAATACTTGACGAAGTTTTCATGCGTTGTTATGGACGATGAAACTTATGTCCTGGAGGATTTCAAGCAGCTTCCAGGGCTGGCTTTTTATTCTGCAATGGCCAGAAATGCTACAGCTGAGCATTTCAGAACGAAGAAGGCATCGAAATTTCCCGAAAAATACCTTGTGTGGCAAGCAATTTGCACGTGTGGCAAAAAGAGTAAATCTTTCGTCACTACAGGCACAATCAACAAGGAGATTTATCAGAAAGAGTGTCTGCAGAAGCGATTGCTACCCTTCATCAAAAGTCACAAAGAAAAACCTTTGTTCTGGCCCGATTTGGCATCATGCCACTATGCTAAAACTGTGATGGAGTGGTACCAAGCAAATCAAGTGAACATGGTACCAAAAACCTCAAACCCGCCAAATTGCCCAGAGCTACGACCAATCGAGAGATATTGGGCTCTGATGAAGCGGAAGCTTTCTGGAAAGAAGCAAGGAATCAAAGACATCAAACACTTCCAGCAAATTTGGACAAAGACGGCTTCTACGATTTCTGAAGAGTCTGTACAAACCCTAATGGACGGAGTTAAGCGCAAAGTTCGAAAATTTTATGCAAATACAGAATAACTATGTTTTGTCTTCACGAATTGTAAAAACACATCCCATGAATCTGAAATAAACAACTACGACGGAAATATAATGCGAAATTTATGTTTGAGGTGTCCGGATTATTGCGGATACAGACCTTACTTGTATTAACGTCTCTTTAAACTTTTCGTCTGCTATAGGCGGTTGAAGTTCATTCGGGACGGCCAATGACAGAACCTACCGATTTCGGTTTGTTTCTTTTCATTATCACAGTTTTTGCTAAATGTCGCGGATTGAACTTGAAGTACCAAAGAAAATTCTGCAAACTGGGTGTTCTGATAAGGATGTAACGTGTAATCAGATTGCCGAAAAGGTTAAAGTGCATTCAGCAAGTGTATAGCGATTGATTGGAAAGTATGGTGAGCAGTACATCCTGTAGGATCTGCCGAGAACTGGACGAATACCCGGCTCCAGCAATCCCGAATTGGACCAAAAAGTCGTCGATTGTATTCAGAAGGACATATCAGCCTCTACTCGTGATTTGGCTAAGAAATACAGGACCAGCAACCGGATGATCCAGCGGATTAAGAAATGAAATGATTTGAAGACATACAGGAAGCAGAAGTGTCGTACCAAAACGAGGACCCGAAAGCTGTGTAACCGTATTTTGCACAATTCCTCCGAGTGTGTTTTAATGAACGACGAAACGTACGTGAAAAATTGATTCCTGGACACTGCCGACAGCTCGATTCAATGCTAAATCGGTTGGAAAGAGTGTCCCATTTGCAGCCAGCAGCGTCCAGGAAGTGCACAATGTCCACTGTGCAGAACTTGATTGCCGGTATAAAAGTTCGATATGTTAACGAAATTGGCAATCTGGTTTATTTGTTAGGTCCAGTAGTTTGTGTTTTTCCAGAAAGCCATACCCAAGTAACAATTTCAGTTCTATTCCAGCCGTATAGCACTCCTCCCGGCTTTGTTGATGACACTACATTCAAAACTGTTTTGTCCACCAACACCTCCTCTATGCATCTTTAAAGCCGAAATGTGTACAAAGTGGCCCACTCTATAGACGGTTGTGAAAACAAATTAATAAAACCTTTCTAAGACCATAAAGATTTTGAAAATGTTCTAGTGAAAGATGTTATGACCACTTGAGAACCATCATAAAACCTATTGGCCGCCTCAAAACCAGCATAGGGCTGAATGGCCACAGCTGTCAAACTTCACGGCAATATCGTGGTTGGTTTTTGTTGTTTTGCTTTGTTGCTCTTCTGATTCATTCAACAGCAAATAATGGCTCAGAAAAAAGTTCTTCTGTTGCGGGAAATTATGATTGATAGCAAAATACATAAAATAAATAGAGTTTTTTTTTATAGCGTATCATGCTCCAAATCATATGCGCATTTAATTTTATGGTGAATATTGGCTCGATAAGAGCTGAAAATTAATGCGCCTTGGAAATTATGCGAGTTTACAACAACAAAAACAAAATTGAAAAAAATATATTCCGTAAATTAATCATGAAACTCCTGAAAATTTATGGAATTCAATAAGGTTATCTAAACGAATACCGAAGTTTGTCTCAGATCTACAGTTCAATTGTATTACATTTAAAATTTGGTGTATTTATTTTTCCACATTTCAATTATTTCATATATTTCAATATGGCGATTGCAAGAAATCACAGTTTTGCCAAAAATCCAATTTATCTTAGCAATGGCTACTATAAAACTATCTGGTCGCTTGGTAGCTTTCCTCGATGCCAGTTAGCCGTTTAATGCATTTACTGGAGGCAAAATGCTTTTTAAACTGACCATAATAAGATAATGTGAATGAGTCCTAAAACGGCATTTCAAAACAGCATTTTATGAGTTAATAAAGTCAAAATAAAACCTTTGATAGGAGTTTTAAGATCGTTGTAAAGAAGCTGTGTAGGTTCTTATAAACCTGACTAAAATTTGAAACCTATTGGCATCTCTTGCTACCATAATAAAGCCGAATTGATTTCTAGTGGCTTTCATAAAACTTTAATAAAACTTAATAAAGCTGGATGGTTTTGGCAATGTTACTTGGGTAGAGAGCCGGAACAAGATTTCCTATTTATAATGGGACAAATTTAGTTGGCCCAAGGATATCGTGAAGCAGATTATTCCTGGATTCTCAACAAGCTTGAGAACCGGATGGAACTGTGATTTACATCTACTTGACAAAGTCGCGTTCTAGATTGACATCCACGATAGTAGAGTAGAGAATAGATCTTTCAAGCGGGTGGAAGAGTTCTGCTCCTACGAACAAGGAATCTGAGATGCTACAAATAGCTTCAAAAGGCAACACTTACTGGGACTGCGGAAGGAGTGCAAGACAGAGTATATACAAGGTAGGCCCAAATAAGTGACGCAGTATTTTGTTTCAGTGTGGAATTCTTCTAGCCATCGCAAGAGCCATCTGGTTGCCAGCATATTAAAGAGGGACTGATTAATATGTAAACAAACTAGTGTTCGCTAGATTCCGTCGACAGGAAGTGCCTAAGAAATATATGGATTTCAAAAGACAACGAATTTTGCAGTTGCATTTGGCGGGAAAGCGTCCCTACCAGATACTGGCCGTGACCCGGAAAGACGGAATATGCCGCACATTGATCGACCGGACGTTGATAAGATGGAGGACAGGGGAACCGTCGATCCAAAGAAACAACCAGGTCGTCCTTGCAGTGTTCAGACCAAACGGCTTGTAAAGGCGGGACGTGAGCGAATTCGCCGAGATCCTTGTCGTTCTTCATATAAACTGGCTCAGGATATGGACGTTTCCAGGAAAACTATCAGATCAGTTCTCAAAGAGGATTTGTGATTGGTGCCGTACAAGAAAAGAAAAATTTATGGACTTTCGGAAGCCAACAAGAAGAACAGAGTCATTCGTTGTCGCGAATTACTTCGTCGGCACGGTGATTCCATGATTGTGTTTTCGGATGAGAAATATTTCGTATTGTAGCAAAGTTTCAACGCTCAAAATGACAGGGAGTATTCAGGATATCCCTTCTTCAATTCGCGCAATTCAACGCATCCAAAATCATACTTCGGTCATGGTTTGGGGAGCGATTTCTGCGGAAGTTCGTCTACCACGGTTTTTCATTGAGAAGGGTGTAAAAATCAACGCAGCATGCTACGTAAAAGAGGTCCTGGAAACGCATTTAAAGAAGCATACTTCAACAATGTCCGGTAACCGCAAATGGGTGTTTCAACAGGATTCTGCGCCGTCCCATGGAGCAAAGATTACCCAAGCATGGTGCACCAAGAATTTGCCAGACTTTATTCCTAAGGAATTATGGCCAGCTTCTTCGCCAGATGTAAATCCCCTGGATTTCTCTATTTGGAGAATCATGGAAGCTCACTCTCGAGATCTCAAACCACTGGGTATTGAAACAATCAAAGCTACCATACAGAAGATATGGGATGAAGAGACTAAGGGCAATCATTAAAGCTAAAGCGGATAGAATCGAAATGTAAATATGTACACATAAACAATAATATATAAGAAACAGAATAACAAAGAAACATTTAAATTATTTGTCTTTTCGTGGGAGATACAGTCTTTGTATCATGCGTCACTTATTTGGGCCTACCCTGTAGATTTGGAACGACTCTGACTTAGAATGTCACTGAGAGTTGTAGATTGCTGTAGATCAGGTATATGGTTCAGGTCTATATGACAGTTGTCAGGAATTTGAAATTTCTGAAATCGACGATTTTTTTTATTTTCAAGATTTTCTAAATTAATCCAACCGGATGGTACACATGGTACGACGAGATATAGAAATAGGGTTGAAAGTGCGCGAAACACAAAGAATATAGCATGATATTTTTAAAGTCGAAAATTAGGAAAATATATGGAGGTACTTTTTACAACCTGACAATTAGAGAAACTCTTTCTTCAACAAGAAGAAATATAAAGAAATAATCGTTTTCACAAATTGACTAATTCATATGCGTTGAAAAGTCAAGAACATCACCCGGCACACCCATTCAAACTGAAACCAATTGATTACACACGTTTTCTAAATTTCAGTAGAAATTGATAACCTAGTAATAACTACACAGTGGTTGATAAGCGCCTTTTAACCGCGACCGGCTTGCTTTCAAGCAGGTGTTTATGATAAATGGACCCCATCATTTCGTCCCCCCCACTCAAGTGTGTCTCATTGTCAACGGAGCATGTTGGTTGATCCATCATCATCATCGTCATCATATAGGTGCATATTTTCGCAATGAATGGGTACGCTAACCACTTGAACGAAACAAAAATAAGATTGCAAGAGGGTTAGATCATTTCCAGCGAATTACGTACCGGTACGTAGGGTGGTACTCGTGTACTCGGTCATTACGGATCTATTCGGTTGGTTCGGTGCCATTTGCGCCAATTAGTCACTTCAGCAGAGAAAAAGCGTGGCTTCCAATTAACGATACCGGCTTGTTCTAAGACGACGGCGACGCATACAAATGTTGGGAAATGTTGTTTCGTGTAAATGTATGAAAAGCCAGTTGTTCCGAAAAGAAATAGCAAAATTTAGTACTCTTCCAATTATTTTCACTATATTATTTTCTTAAATTCTCCATACTAAATCTACGAGAAATAGATTTTTTTGTGAATTTTTCAAATCTCTTGCCGTAAAAAATGTCTTTGTGTGGAGGCGAAGACAACAAAATATAAAGATTGTTCAAATCGGATAATCCGTTCTCGAATTTTGGGCGGTCTTATGTATGCCATTCTGATTGACATATGTATTTTCGATTATTAAAATGCGCGAAAAAAAAGTTTTAAAAATTTATAAAAAGTTTCGATACAGAAAACTTTTTTATTTGAAGCTTATCAATCTTGCAATAACTTAAGTGTGTTTTCACATTACTCCTAGATATTCCAGAAGAAAAAGAGATTTAAAAACCTTACTTTGACGATATTTGCAATTGATAAAAAAAAGGGTTGTTGGGCTTTTAAATGTGTTCATCCTTGTGATTTGCCTCAACGACGATCGATGTCATCCATTGGCTACTGAGACTCAAAAATCCTCCCCGAGGCTACCATTAAAGAGCGTAAATTACGCTCAATAAAGTTAGATATTTTACATTCGCCAGTTGTCCGTGCAAGCACGCTGCTAAATCGTCTTCGTATTCCGCGTGCACCCGCAAACCAAATGTTAATAAATATTCCCAACGATGATCTCACGCCTGTCATGGGAATTTGCTCCAAAAGCGGTCATCGAAATATAAATCGATCCGAAAGTGCACCCTCCCTCGGCAAATTTGTGTACACCATTAGCCGGAAAATGCTAGGTTTAGCAGTTGGACGCAATCCAACCAAGCATTCATTGCTTTCGTAATGTCTTCATTGGCAAATCTGAAACGGTATCATACCACTCTAACGAAAGATAAAAAAAAACCGGTCGATGACCGCAGCTGCAACGGAAGCGACAACGCACAGCAAATGGCTAAAGCCATAGGCAAGCGACCATCATAAAACGTAATTCAAATTTCTCCATTCGGTTTGGTTTCGAGCAGTTTAGTCTATGCCATCGGCTACCGGTAGTCCTAAAGCTAGCTTACCAACACGCTACGAAATAAGCAGCCAAGCAGGTCTACCCACACAAAACTCTAGTAGCTTAACGGAACAAGAAGAAGAACCACAACGCACCTTTTTGTACAGCTTGATCCACGTCAGATCGCCCTTGGAGTCTGTGTACTGAAGGCCGAAGAACCACACCTCCCGCAGGCCGATGGTTTTGACAACTTGATCGAACAGCTGCTTGCCGGTGGTGCTCTGCTGTATCGCAAACTCCAACTCGGCGTCCATCGTGGTGACGCGCACGTTCATCTGTAATTAAAAAGAGAAAAAAAAGCACAATTAGAATAAATCAATCGGTAAAGATAAAGGCTGTTACGCCATCGGGCCGAATTCAATCGGCTTGCAACGACCTTCGGTTATTACCAGCTACCAGACCACCCAGGCCTGCCGAAGAAAGCAGCGAGCTTGCTCAGCCTAGCGGCCATCACTATGTTACAATTAGTCTTCCTTATTCCAAGCCGGACCGCGCCTCGCTGCGCTGGAAACCGAGAGGGGCCAAACGAAAATGCACTGAACCGCAGCGGCAACTACTCAATCGCGTTTAGTGCTGTTGCGTATTTCAGTTTTGAGGAGAGGAGCAGAGGCACAACGACCTTCACCACTTTCGACACTTTCCTTGACCATAAACTAGATGTTGTACCTACTCGAATGGAGTTGAGCTGGCAGCATATTTATTCAATGGGGGTTGATTCGAATTAGTTAAAACGAAATCGAAGGTGAAGGCGTGGACGGTTTAACGGCGGCTGTGAATTATGTCATGGCGGCATATTCGAACTTTCTCAAAGTTGGGCATGTTTTATCTTTATCTTAGTTGTAAATTCTGACTTGTCTTGTCATATTCCAAATATTTATTTAAATTTAGTAGACAGTGGCGTCTCGGCGGCCTGTTCAACCAATTTATTGAACATCTCGTCAGTCGTTTAGATTTCTTTAGACAATGAGGATACATCATCTTATACATGCCACAACCACAATGTGTTCACCTTCGCGAATGCATCATCAAAGCAAAACGGTAAGTAACCGAGTGTCCTAATTTCTAAAATATAAACCGCCGGAATGGTCTCACCAAGTTGGTAGTTCAATTTACAACACATTGGATAGTGAGGCATATTCCGAGAGTCGAAGTGTCTTTTGTCACTTGGTGAAGTGAGAAAAGTCATCTTCCATTCAATTTGCCCTGGAGAGTCACGTCACTGCAAGTGACTTTTCTCAATTCATCAAGTGACAAAAGTTGCTTCGACTCTCGGAATAACCCTTAGTGTTACTTTTTATGTAGTATGTGACTTTTTCATACCACTTTAGCCTGAAAGGGATATATGGCTTTTCAAAGTTGATGTTTAGTACATTGACGTAAACTACTATCAATTACAGTCAGCACCATACGTACTTTTTTAGGCGAAAAACCTCTGTTAACACCTTTCTGCGGATGGAAATCAATCCGTTGGTCCAAGTGTTGATAGGTTCGATAGATAGGTTATATCACTGACGTGACGAACCAACCTAAGAGACGGAAAGTCACGTTCATCAGCATAAATAAAGAAAGACACTTGCGTGTCGACAGCATCTTACTGTTGGTTTAAACTAGTTGGAAGGTAATGAAATGGGGGCAATGTGGCAGCATGTGCCCCATATTGGCATGGAATCCTATATCCAATCCAAATTTAATTATAAATTATATTCAAATGTGTATCCTTCACTTGTCCGACCCTTTAATTTGGTTCGTATCTATACTTTAATAAACTCTCTACCTAGCAGCTACCTTGAACAAAATAAACAAACCACATACTTACCTTTAAAGCATACGTTAGGTATTTACAAGCAAATTGGAAGACGACACTTTTCGATTTTTTTTATTATTTTATGAAAACGAGTGACGAGCCCATAGTTTTTCGAGCGTTACTCAAAAAAAAAAAACCAGCGCCAAAATTTCACCAATGTATTATGAATTGATAAACAAGAAAATATTTTTGTTCAAAATTTTTCATGACCTAGAAAATGGTTTTTCCTGTTTTTCTAAGCATATTTTCTTCATTGTGGAAAATTTTGTAGGAAAACTGGCAACCCTGATTTTTTAATATATATTTTTTTGTTCATACATCCATACATCCATGTAAGCATATGATTTTTTTCAAAAAATTTCATGACTCAGAAAATGGGTTTTCCGGCTTTTCCAAAAAAAAAAAATCCTTCACTGTAGAAATGTTGTGGGAAATTTTTTTAAATAATATTTTTTCCAACATTTTTGAGGAAATTTCACTACAGTTTGGAGAAAAAAAAAATTGTTCTACGATTAATCGTTGAGTTATGAATTTTCGAAGTTAGTGATGCTCGGGAAAATCGGAAAACTTCAATTGGCGTTTGCCAGGAAAACTAGCAACCCTGATTTTTGAAATATTGTTTTTGTTCATATATCCATGAACCATACACGTGGACAAAGTTTCGTAACAATCTGAGACCATTCGGCCCAAACCTGCACGGTAATAAATCACATTTTGTATGAAAACGAGTGTGACAGGCCTTTAGTTATTCGAGCATTACTTAGAAACAAAATAAAAGCCCATCGCCAAAATTTCACCAATGTAAGCTTATAATTAGTAAACAAGAATTTTTTTTTTTAATTTTTCATGACTCCGAAAATGGGTTTTCCGGCTTTTCCAAACAAATTTCCTTCACTGTGGAAATTTGGGAATTTTTTTTTAAATTATATTTTTTTCAAATTTTAGAGAAAATTTCATTATAGATTGAAGAAAAAAAAATTTGTTCTACGATGAATCGTTCTTGCGTTATGAATTTTCGAAGTTAGTAATGTTCGGGAAGATCGGAAAACTTCAATTGGCGTTTACTAGAAAAACTGGCAACCCTGAATTTTTTAATACTGTTTTTTTTTTTGTTCATATATCTATGAACCCTACGCGAGGACAAAGTTTCGTAACAATCTGAGACCCCTCGGCCCAATATGTACGATAATTATACCCAATAGTTGTTAGGGGCTATTCATAAACCACGTAGATTGGGGGGGGGGGGTGGTTTAGATTAAAGTATACGCTCCATCAAATTAAAAAAAATGTATGGAGAAAAGTCTAAGAGGGGGGAGGGGGTCTGAGATGTTCAAAAATGAGTTTACGTGGTTTATGAACCGGCCCCAAACATGTCAGTGGAAGAGCAGATGATTTCCTGGCTTACTTTAAAGCGGATATCACTTCAGCACACTCTTCCACATTTCTTCAACGGCATGCATACGGATGTGGCCGGCGCTGGTTTTGCTTGTTTTGGTTTTAGTACATTGAGGATGTATGTGAAATGCATCACAGATGATCTGGAAATAAGGGCCATCGATTTGCCAAATGTCTTAGAAAAGCATGAAATGACGAGATCTGGTGTTATCTCGAAGACAACAAATTGTAAGAAGAACGAACTTCTGGGACTCCGAGTTGGGGGAGTCCATTGAATTTGAATTGAAGGATTTGAATTCAATTACTGAGATATTCATTGCAATAGTATTGAAACATATCCTATATCATTGTTGGCATCTGCTATTATATTGGCCTGTTCATAAACCACGTACTCATTTTTGAAAATCTCAAAACCCCCCTCGTAGACTTATTTCCATTCATTATTTTGAAATTTTGTATGGAGCGTAGAGTTTGGTCAGAACCACCCCCTCCCTACATAAAAGTCTACGTGGTTTATGAATAGACCCTATGTGATATTTCATAAGGGTGGTTCATTTATTTACCATAACGGTAGTCCCTAAGGTGGATTTTTTTTCAAAAATAAAATGTTTTCGAGGTAGCTCCTGATCTCGACGTTCCACGCATTTCAAAGACATTTGGCATAAAAAAATGCGATTTCGGAAATTTCATGTTAGGCCCCTCCCTCCCTTGGAAGATTTTTCATGTCATAGTTTCTAGAGATCTAGACGTTCTGGGGAAATTCGCCAAAAATTTCCCTGTAAAATGATCTAAGATCAAGTGACTAAATTAGGGAAAAAGTTATTTGAAACATCTTTGCTAAACAACGTGCTACTTCACTTAGGAAAAAAAAACTGTTGTAGGGTATTAGTAAAACAACTGTACTTCGAAAACTAGAAAACTGTCAACTAACACTTCACTTGGTCACTTTTTAAAATAAAAAATTAAAAACTGATATACTTTTTCAAACTACCAAGACATAATTTCAAACTAAATTCCACAAGAAAGCGTCTTTTTATTGACAGATAGGCCTATTTCTGTTGTGGCTTACAGACTTCTTCAAGTCGAGCACTCGACACTGAAGAAGTCTGTAAGTCACAGACGCGATAGGCTTATCTATCAAAAGATAAGCTTTTTCTAGTGCATTTTAAGGGCTCACGTTTACTAGTGATAGTTTGAAAAAGTGTTTCGAATTCCTAATTTTTATTTTAATAAGTGAACAAATGAAGCGTTAGTTTAAATTTTCGTCTTTTTCCAATAAATTGAGTGTAATGTTTCACGGTCTAGGAACAGGTATATTCCACTGTTTTAAAAGATATTTGGCATCCTCAGCGTACCCTCCACGTCCTATTCCAGTTATAAATAGTTGTCATCATCAGTCTTTAAGTAACACTTTTCTGTTACTAAAGGGTGATACGGTCAAAATTTGGTCAAGGGAAAACGCGTGTAAATCGGTGAAATCGTTTATTTCAAAAATCAAATTAAATTTCTTTTTCAAGTTCAATTAGTATAAAATTCAGGAAAAATATTCAGTTAGGCTTCCGCTTTTAGAAATCCGAATTGCCGGGCCTTACGCTTGACCCCTGCCATCAGATTTTGTACAGCCACCTTGTCCACCTTCTTCGCCGCAGAAAGCCAGTTTGCCTTGAACTGCTGCTCGTCCTTAGCAGTTTTTTTGGTCTTCTTTAGGTTCCGCTTGACAATAGCCCAGTATTTCTCAATTGGGCGGAGCTCTGGCGTGTTGGGAGGGTTCTTGTCCTTGGGAACCACCTGCACGTTGTTGGCGGCGTACCACTCCATGGCCTTTTTACCGTAATGGCAAGATGCCAAATCCGGCCAAAACAGTACGGAACAACCGTGTTTCTTCAGGAAAGGCAGCAGACGTTTATTCAAACACTCTTTCAACGTAAATTTCTTGGTTGACAGTCCCGGAAGCTATGAAAATGCTGCTTTTCAAGCCACAGGTACAGATGGCTTGCCAAACCAGATATTTCTTTGCGAACTTTGACAGTTTCGTGTGCTTGAAAATATCTGCTACCTTTCCCCTTCCTTTTGCCGTATAAAACTCCTGTCCCGGAAGCTGCTTGTAGTCGGCTTTGACGTAGGTTTCGTCGTCCATTACCACGCAGTCAAACTTCGTCAGCATCGTCGTGTACAGCCTCCGGGATCGCGCTTTGGCCGTCGTATTTTGTTTATCATCGCGATTTGGAGTCACTACCTTCTTGTAAGTCGATAGTCCGGCTCGTTTTTTGGCTCGATGCACGGTTGTAGACGATACACCCAGCTTATTTGCGGCATCTCGGAGAGATAGGTTAGGGTTTCGCTTGAAACTACCGGCAACTCTCTTTGTCGTCTCAGCGGCTTCCGGTTTTCGATTTCCCCCCGATCCAGACTTCCTGGCTGTCGACAAACGTTCCCCAAACACTTTAATTACATTTGTAACGGTTGATTTGGCAACTTTGAGCGATTTTGCCAACTTTGCGTGCGAGTAGCTCGGAGCGAGCAAAATTTTGATACGCTGCTCTTCTTGCTTGGACGGCATTTTGACAACTGAAGAGTGAATTCCAAAATCAAAATAGGAGCAACATTCTACACACACACACACCTTCAAAATGAGGGGTGTTCAGGTTTTTTAAATGAAAAATTGAAAGAAATACGTCAAGTTGATATTGACCAAATTTTGACCGTATCGCCCTTTATCACGAACGGTCCGCCCTATCTAAATGGTATGTCACTTTAGAGTAAGTGTTTTGAGCACAGCAACGTGGCTCCACCTTTGAGAATGTTATGACGACAATTTTTAACGTAGGGCTACGTCTTTGTTTTCTATACTGGGGTACAATTTAAAAAAAAAATCGTATTGCGACCGTCACGAAAAGTGGTCAGGTTTTGAACATTAATATCTCAGTCATTTCTCAAGAGATTTTCAAAATGTTTACATCAATCGATCGGAAGTATTTCTACGCATCAATTTCAATAGAGAACATTGTTGATTTCCAGTCACATACTGTAGAAATATTCATAAATGTTAAGCCTTGTCTTATAAAGTATATCAACTCCTTCAGGCTGTATAAAATCACACAATGAATAAAAGTGTACACTGTCTTCGGCAAATGTGTTTCCATCTATTCTTCTATCTGGAAAATATTAAAAACATATGAGTGTAAGGCCTAATTGACGACCTAGAACATCCTGAATATGAAGACGTTCAGGAAGAAAAAAATAAAAGCCTATTAATAGTGTAAAGCGTTGTTTTAGAACTTTGTACAAATGCATACGTATTATAAAATTCTCGTTGAATATTAAATATTTTTAAATATTTTTGTATCTTTCTGGGATGTTCGAGGTCATCCAAAATGTACTTGAGTTCAGAACTTCAGATCTATAGTTGTAACAGTAGCATTTAGGGCTATATAAGGTTACGATATGTATTCAAACATATTGAATGAACCTTTGGGAAGGTCAACAGTCATTATTTGATAACTTTGTGATGTCCTAGGTCATCACAACTTAAGATCTGCAGTAGTAACTATAGCTTTTGGGGCTATACAAAGTTACGCTACGTATTCAACCATATTCAGTGAATATTTTCGAAGGTAAAAAAACAACATCATGAGATGAACGGGATGATCTAAGTAATCCAAACTGTCCTTGAGTTCAGAACATAAGATCCACAGTTATAACAGTAGGTTGAGTGTGTTAAGGGACAATATGTATTTAACAATATTGATTGAATAGTGTGGATTGCCAACAGACATAGTGCGACAACTTGGGATATTCTAGGTACTCCAAACTATCCTTAAGTTCAAAACATAAGATCTACAGTTGTAACAGTAGTTTTTGAGCTATATATGGTGATCATCTGTATTCGAACACATTCAATGAATCGTTTGGAAGGTCAACAGTCATTATTTTATAACTTTGAAATCCTGTAAGTAATCCAAACCAGCCTGGAGTTCAGAACTTGAAATATACGGTAGAAACAGTAGTTTTTGCTTTTTTGGGTTATACAACTTTGCGTCACATATTCAAGCATATTCAGTGAATATTTTCGGACGTAAAAATAGACCAGAAAATTAACTTTGGAATGGTCTAGGTCATCCAAACTATCATGGCGTTCAGATCTTAAAATTTACGGTTGTAACAGTAAATTTTAGGCAATACAAATCTACCATAAATATTCAAACATATTCAATTAATATTCTTAAAGTCAAAAAACATAATATAGCAATATGACATGTTCTAGGTCATCCAAACTATCCTTGAGATAAAAAAAAAACCACCAAAAAAAAAAAAAAATTTTTTCCACCCAAAACAAAAAAAAAAGAAAAAAAAAAAAAAAAAAAAAAATTTTATAAAAATAAAAAAAAAAAAAAAAAATAAAAAAAAATTTTTTTTTTTTCTATTTTTCCCAAATTTCCCTGAATTCAAAACTTAAAATCTACAGCTGAAGATTTAAAGTTTTGAATTGTAGCTTAAATTCGTGGGCTTCGTGGTCAAGCGGTTAGCGGCGTCTCCCGTCGTTCAAGCGATTGCTATGAAGTGGGGGTTCGATTCCCGCGCCAGACTGTGGAACTTTTCGCAAAACGAAAATGTCCAATCTGGTCCACTGGGTGTTAGGTTAACGTGTCCGTTGTAATTCGCTCTATGTTTAATGTTCAGTCTGTACAACCTCGAGTTGAAGACGGTGTAAATGTCTTTTCTTCTTTTTCTTTTTTAAAATCTACAGCTTTTTGGGCTAAACAAAGCAACAATATGTATTTGACCAAATTAAGTGAGTCTTTTGGAAGGTCAACCGATATAATGAGATATCTTAGGATGTTCAGGTTCACAAAAACTGACCGTGAGTTCGGAACTTAAGATATACATTAGTAACCGTACCCTTTTGGGCTATACAAAGCTACAATAAACATTCAAAAATATTTAATTAATATTCTGAAACGGACTGACATTATAGGAAAACCTTGTTAGTTTCAGTTCATTCAAACTGTCCTTCAAAACTTAAGGTCTACAATTGTAACAATAGCTTTATGGGCAATACAAATTTAAGTTAGTTTGTTTGGCATAGAATATCCCAAGATTATCTCATAATGTCAGTTGGTCTTCCAGGACATTCATTGAATATGTTTGAATACATATCATACCATTGTATAGCGGATAAAGCTGTTGTTACATCAGTAGATCTTAAGTTCTGATCTCCTGGGCAGTTTGGACGACCCAGCACATCTTAAAAACATATTTCCTACTTTTTTCAATCATTTCTATGATATTGAGACCCAAATCAATCAGAATTCACCAAATTTCTTGTATAAATTAGGCTTGAGAGGGTTAATTAAAAAAACATTGCAACATTGCATCTAAATGGATTACATTTAGTATCGTAGTCCTAGGTCATCATTTCGAACAACCCAATGGGGCTGTACCTTGTAGTTTTATTTTCGTAATGTCTATTAACAGCCCACAGACATGATCAAAATATTCACCCGTTTGGATAATGGTGCAATAACATTTAATTAATATACTATTGTCAATACAAGTATTTTGGTTGTTCATTCCATGAAAATAATGAATATAGAACAACATAAGTCTTCACCCAAGTTAAAAGTTTACATTCAGTAATCTCACTTAGGTAATTTATAGAAGGTTTTGGGTTAGTGAACGAGTGATTGCTAACGCTGACGCTTGAAAGTGACTTGAAAATGTACACAAAGTAATCGATTTTTTTTTTCTTGCTTAAACGTCTGCCTGTGAAAGTTTTATAAATTTAAATTTCAATCTTAATTTCAGTGAGCGAGATAAGGCGCTATAGCCTTGGAAAATTATTGTTAGACTTTTGGTTCAAATGCCAAAAGTCCAGCCACAGGCAAAATGAGTATCAACTAATCTTTCCAGCATCTATGCTCCCAACGATAAAATACAAATTATCACATTATTTAACTCTATATGGATGCGTTTGGTACGGAAGGTCGACGCTTTCTTCCTTCCCTTGATTACAGTAGAGCTATTTCGGACACTCTTTCTGGAGCCGCTCTATTTCTTGGAGACCTCTCTGCGGCACATGCTACGCAGTTGGCCTGGCCGGTGACAAGAAAAATGATGCATTCAAAAAGTCATCATTTTCCAGGATGCTTTCAAGAATTGGCTGCGTTAGTGTGAGATTAGATTAGATTAGGTAATTTATAGAAGGTTTTGATTGTTGCTAACTTCGTCTTTTTTAAAATGAATTTCGGCATACTCCACCAGTATCACACGTCATGTTAGTGCCTTTATATAAACGTACTACGACGTGGCAGAGAAATGAAAAATTTAGAGTATGTGATACTTCCACAACTAGTCAAATTCTTAGTCTCCTATGCAGGCCCACAGCATGAGATTAAGCCCTCCCACTTTCGGGCAAGGTGATAACTTTGCCCTACGGGAGGGAAGAATTGTTTTTAGAAGGAAAAGCCTTCGTGAAAATCGTCGCAACGTATTGATCGATAGTTGATAGTTGGCGAACCTTCGAATTATCGCTGGAGCGAAATTGTTCAATGGTGGAATCACACAAACGAATCACGTTTGCAGTAAGCATTTGCCTTCGTGTTCCTTCAAGGTAAACTTGTAATCATCATCCATACCCCCCGAAGGCCTAGCAGAGAGGTATAAGCTCATCAATACGCCCTCTACCGCCTTTTTGCGCACGGAACATGGGGGAAGGTGGTTTTGTTGGGGACGTAGTAAGTGGTGTCCATTGCTAACCCAGAAACGTGCCATCAGTTAGCTTCTTTTGGGAGGTGTAAAACGCCTTAGAATAGAACGAAAAACAACTCGTAATCCATGCTATTGCTTGGTATTACGATGGTATATTTACCGTGAAATAAGGAAAACGATCACGTGCCATATAGGTTTTGCAGGTGCTCGGTGTCCAATCTAGATATTCGGACAGATGATAGTCACGTCCAAGCCTCGGAGAGCTCAGTCCCATCATCATGAGGTGGATGAGGTAATTAACATATGACAGTAATCACGTGCAATAAATGATGGAGAGAAACATCCAAGGCCGACGCGGCGGCGGCGTCGTTGGATGAATTGCAGTGCGACAAACTAACTTGGGGATTTCTCCATCCCAAGAGCAGCAAGCTCAAGCGTGCTAATATTCGTTCAACTGTTGAATGGCGCACGTTTTTTACCTGTTTCTACAAGGTTTAATTACTCAACGTGTGTGCGATTTATGCATCGGATGATGGTGGAGAATGAAATTTGCATTAACTTTTTTTTCCCAGTTCCAGGGGTATTGCTATTAACATCGCACGGGTCAGGTTCTCTTTTTCGCCATATTTAGTCAGTCAGTTAAAGAGTTGAGGTGGAAACCGGGCTGATACTTCTGTGGCTTTGTTTTCCGCGAAAAAAAAAATGGTGAATTTTACATTCGCAAAAAAGAAACAAAAAATTGAAAACACGGTGTCCATTTTGCTTCTTGCTTGCTTGACCGGGTTTCGGAGCCGTGGTGAAGTACTATTTCTTTCTTAATCCAATTAGCCTTGAGACATCATCGATCGGTAACGATATGCCCGGCATTGTGGGTGTTTTATTTTTTTCCCTTTCGGTTGTATGTTTTGCTCGAAGAGTTGTCCAGCTTGTGATGGCCATTGTTGTTATTGAAATTCACTGTTTGACAACAACTTTGGGGTTCTTGAAGGAGCGTGAAAATTGGAATTTTAATGAGGTCTGTCCCAGTCAGAAAAGGACTTCAACTAATTGAAATGAAACAATGAATCTACGAATCAATTCCAATTCGCTACCATATGTACCAGTCCACAAGTGCGGAGGTGTTTGGGCTAGTTAATGGTATCACCTTCAACACCCCCCATTCCTCCCTTAATGCTGTTACGTCCAATTTGTATATCGATACGACCGACCATGAGGCTAGTTGCTTGTTTCACGTGCCGGCAGAGTGGTGCATCATTTTTACTTGTCCGGTGTCGTGGCCGGGGGTGGCGTCGGGGGTGTCTCACTATAATTGTGCGTAAGACCGCGAATCGAGAAACCACGGTCGCGGTCGAATGTACGAAAAACAAGCCCGGCACGAAGCCTTCATTTGCACATTACAACTACACACGCCGCGTACGAAGGTGAGCTTTGAAGACAGGCAAGCCAAGTCATTGCCACAGCCGTCGCGTCATCGGTTGTTTTTGTTAGTTTCAATTTGATGCGTGGGTTTTTTTTTCACTCTTTCTGGTGGGTTTAGCCGATGCTTGGAATACGAAGCAAAGATGGGGAATTCTATTTCAACCACAACGGCTGAGTGGTTTTCTGAAGCCCTTTTCAGTATATATCAACCATGTATTGAAAAGTGAATGGAAACTCCACTGATGGGGAACATTCTGATATTGCTCTTTTTTTATATCTTATTCTTAGAAATACAACCGAAAATTTAAAAAAAGCATCCTTATTGCTCATTGCTCAATCGATAATAATCCTTCCACCGTTAAGTAAAGAATATTTTTTTCGCTACCACGTCGTAGGACGTTTATATAAAGGCACTAACATCAGGTGTGATACTGCGGGATAAGTCGCCATTCACTTTTAGACTTATTACTTTCAATCTAAGGAAACAACAAAAAGTACACTAATCATGTTTGTGGCAATTTATGTTGCTATTCATTCGTTAATTTTGTGGAATGAACAACCAAAATACCTGGTTTTCTCATGGTATAATAGCTAAACGAAATTGCACCATTATCGAAAATGGTAAATGCTTTGATCAAGATAAATATCTGACTGTTCGAAATGAAGCACATAAAGATCTGTCCAGTTAGAGTCCGGAATCACTTATTTTGTTGCAGCGACACGGAAAGTGTCCGCTGCAAGAATTATTTTACAGCAGTTTGTTTACCTTCGCGCCCACTTTCTGTGGTATACATTTCATGAAATTTCGTGCAGTGAGTCAAAAGTTATTCCAGATGGAACCCGAGAGGAGAGACAAAATTCTGCACACCCACGTTGATAATCCAACGTGGTCCGCAATAAAAATCGCAAAAAACGTTGAAAATCGACAAATCAACCGTGTATGATGTGCTCAAATCTTTCAGGGAGCGATAGAGCGCGGATCGAGTGCCTCAAAGTAAGCGTCGTGGTGGAACATATTACCGTAAGCTGAACCAGAAGGTTTTGAGAACCGTCAGACCAAACCCTGGACTATCAGATAATGAAATCGCACCAAAATACGCTGCAGCTCGCAGTACCGTTCGAAGAACTCGTTTGCGAGCAGGATATCGTTCCTATCGAGCCAGCAAGCAATGAAAAAGAACGATGAAGCAAAGTTTCGTCACCAAAACTCGAGCTCGGAACATGTACCAGCAGGTTTTGACGAAGTACCAAGGATGCCTGCTCATCGACGATGAAACCTACGTGAAAATGGATTTCGGACAGCTTCCTGGCCACAAATTCTACATGGCGACGGCACGAGGAGATGTTCCTGCGAAGTTTAAGTTTGCTTTTATGGACAAATTTGCCAAAAAAAAACTGATGATTTGGCAAGGGATATGCAGCTGCGGAGCAAAGACCAAAGTGTTCGTGACGAATAAGACGATGGCCTCGAAGCTGTACAAGGAAGAATGCCTCAAAAACCGCGTACTACCTTTCATTACAGCCCATAAAGGTCCCGTGAAGTTTTGGCCGGATTTGGCGAGTTCCACTACAGCCGGGAAGTCATCCAGTGGTACCGCGATAATAACGATTTCATGGATAAAAACATAAATCCACCCAACTGCCCGCAGTTCCGGCCCATCGAGAGATTTTGGGCAATAATGAAGCGGAAGCTTAAGAAAAGTGGAAAAAAGGGCTCGGGACGCGACTCAGATGACCAAAATGTGGAACAAATGTGCCAAGGAAGTCGACTACGGAGGTGTACAGCGTTTGATGGGAGGAATAAAGAAGAAAGTGCGAATTTTCATTATAAACGTAGAGAAATGATTTGTATTGATATTTTTTCCTTAAAGTACAAAGAATTACCTTTGTTAAGATGTATCAAACTTATTTGTACGTCAATCCGTTATCGAGAAACAGATGATTCTATTATTCCGGATTCTAAATGGACATAGCTTTAGTCACAGAAAAGTATTACTTAAGACTGACGATGACAAGCAGGTATATTACAAATAGGACGAGGTTTAGCTTAACCACAGACAGGCGTTTAAGCAGGAACAAAATTAATCGATAACTTTGTTTAAATTTTCAAATCTATAGCAATCGCTTCTTCACTAACGTCACGTAGTTCACTTAGTCGAGGTGCGCACTGATGTGGCGAAGTTGCGGCATTTGCTAGCATGTCAAAGTATCACGCTGACGTTCGCCACACTCCACCCGATATTGACACGATGTTTTGACATGCAATTAGATGCCGCATAGCGACAACAAAACTGACAGATTTGCTATAACGCATCGACTTAACCGTTCATAGCCGATGCTCGAAGCAAACTCTTTTTTTTTTTCGTAAGCTTCAAATTTTTCAAATCGCACTCCACAAACCACCCCACTACTGTAACTAACAGTCCACAGTTAAATTGCATCACTTTAAACTCGCCCTCAAAAACAAGTCTCGCAACCGATTGTCATGAAATATTCAGGGAATAAAATACAATGTATAATCTTGGTTTAGATATTTTTATGTCACTGTATTTCTTTACCAAATCCAAAAGCCCGAACTTTCTTCTTAATACCATGCATAAGATTTTGTACAACGCTTGAACCGATATTTTATTCCGCTTTCAACCATGACTTCAACATTTCCTGTTCTGTAGTGACAATTTGAGAATGCCTACGAAGTTCGTGCTTCATTATAGCCCAATATTTTTCAATAGGCCGCAACTCTGAAGAGTTTGAGGGATTAAGATCCTTCGGCACGAAATTGACACCATTCGTCTTGTACCACTCCAGAACATCCTTGGAGTAGTGACAAGAGGCTAGGTCCGGCCAAACAATCGTCGGGTGACGATGAACTTAACATTCATCCCTTTCAATTGAAACACATTATCTTCTTTTGACAGCCACTTCTTAGTCAGCTTCAGCAAAACAATCTTCAAACAGACATTTTCGGCTAAGCTTTTCATTCATCGGTGTTTATTTTAGCCTTCGGTGTCAAACTAGTATGAAGCAGGACAATTGAAATTCATGCAATACGTTTATGAATTTCATTTCTGAGGTATTCATTATTTTTAAGACTAGAATCAGTGCCATCAGATAAAGTAATTTTACATCAAAAGCAATAATCAACCATTTTATGAAATGTTAAACGAAATTGCTGATATTTATGTTGCTTTCGTACGATCCCTTTTGTGTTGACAGTTCCAGCGCAAATGCAACAAATGTAATTTCAATATGTTTCCGCAGTATCAACCAGAAACGCGCTTGCCAGCTCGGGGAGCTTTTTGTCGACCAAAGTTACAGCAATGTGTGCATCGTCAAATGACAATACTTCTAACAACACTGGCACGCATGTTTTGTTCGCCAACCACTGCTCGGTTGGGGGGATGAAATCAAATCAATTTCAACGAAGTTGATTCATGGTCGTTCACCACGTCGTTTGAAGCAAGCTTGAATTTCAATTGAAACGCTTTTGACGGTGGCTAGATCGTAAATTAATTGGGAGTGAATCGGTGAAAGTAAGATTCATTCACTGCACGAAAGCTAATTGAAGTGGAGTAAAATGAATACAAAAGCGATTCATTTTCATTCTAATGCGGTCGACGATGTAGGGCCCTGGAAGGGCCCAAGTATCCTATTGAGGGACTTGAACGGCTCCAAGTAAAAAGACACGAACACTCTAAATATAACGAATTAGCTTTGGTTACGTCTGAACTGGTCAAAGTCATAGTTTGGAATCAACTGTTATGATAAATAGCAATCCTCGAGTACTTTTTCAAACAGACGTATCTATTCGTATACGTATACGTATACGTTATTATTTATTTATTTTGTCAACCGACGTAGACTAGTACATTTGCATGTACATTTTTCACATATACGTTTTTTTCTTATCAAAAATAGATGAAGTAGAAGGTGATTTTAAAAATTTTTATTAGAAAGGTCTGTATCCACATTAATCCGGACACCTTCAAATCATTGTAACTTTTGAAATATTGCACGTAGGAATGAAAAATTTCACTGTGGTATAGCTGAAGTCTATGATGAAAAGTCTATGATGAAAAAAACTATGATTGATGCTTACATTTCATGTTTAGTATTTAAGATGGCGACGAAAGAAAAACAAGTGCGCGAGCGAATTTTGTACGGGCGTACGGCAAATCCTGACTTATACGGGACAATACGGGACCTTGCAAAAACATTGGATTTGCCTAAATCCACTGTTCACGATGTGCTCAAATCATTTTCGGAACGTTTGACGGTGGAGAAGAAACCGAGAAGTGACAAAAACATTGGACGCGCTGATCCTGTCATGGACCGAAAGGTGAAAAGGATATTAACGAAAAACCCAAATCTCTCCATCAAAACAACGTTTGGGACTTAAGTCGTATAAAGTAAAAACAGTTCCAAATCGCAACGACAAACAGAACTTGGCAGCAAAATCACGGGCTCAACGTTTGTACTGCGAATATTTGACGAAGTTTTCATGCGTTGTTATGGACGATGAAACTTATGTCCTGGAGGATTTCAAGCAGCTTCCAGGGCTGGCTTTTTATTCTGCTATGGCCAGAAATGCTACAGCTGAGCATTTCAGAACGAAGAAGGCATCGAAATTTCCCGAAAAATACCTTGTGTGGCAAGCAATTTGCACGTGTGGCAAAAAGAGTAAATCTTTCGTCACTACAGGCACAATCAACAAGGAGATTTATCAAAAAGAGTGTCTGCAGAAGCGATTGCTACCCTACATCAAAAGTCACAAAGAAAAACCTTTGTTCTGGCCCGATTTGGCATCATGCCACTATGCTAAAACTGTGATGGAGTGGTACCAAGCAAATCAAATGAACATGGTACCAAAAACCTCAAACCCGCCAAATTGCCCAGAGCTACGACCAATCTAGAGATATTGGGCTCTGATGAAGCGGAAGCTTTCTGGAAAGCAGCAAGGAATCAAAGGCATCAAACACTTCCAGCAAATTTGGACAAAGACGGCTTCTACGATTCCTGAAGAGTCTGTACAAACCCTAATGGACGGAGTTAAGCGCAAAATTTTATGCAAATACCGAATAACTCTTCACGAATTGTTAAAACACATCCCATGAATCTGAAATAAACAACTACGACGGAAATATAATGCGAAATTTATGTTTTATTCATGTTTTGAGGTGTCCGGATTATTGCGGATTCAGTCCTTAGATATTGTTTCGTTTGGCATTAAATTTTTTTTTAGGTTTTGCCGTGACATGGTTAAGTCTATAGTTTCACAATGCTGATTATAAGTGGCCAAAATTAGATTTAGAAGGCCATGCTTGGCATAGTTTGTTCGATAATTATCAAGTATGAATTAGTTCCGGTTCCGTAGTTGCCGTGAAGGTATATAGAAGTTTAATTTTGATAAAATTTCAGCTGAATCTATTCACTGTGAAAATCCCTTCGTAGGATGGAAGAGGATACGTTGTCCATCCTAGTTTCCGAAGAGCATATAATAAAAATTGCTTCTGTATTGACTCTATCCGGTTAATTTGCGTGCTATGAAGTGGAGACCAGATAATGCTACAGTATTCCAGAATGGACCTAACATAAGCTACATATAATGTTTTTATTGTGTAGGGATCCTCAAAATTGAAGTCAAAGCGTTTAATGAAACCAAGCATATTATAATATGCTGGTATTTTAATGATCATTGAAATTAAGTTTAGAATCCAAGATTACTCTTTCACATTTTCCAACATCTTGATTTCCTAATGAGATTGATATATTTTTTAATATTTTCAATCGTCTTTCGTTTTCTGCTGAGTGGTATTAAATTACATTTTTTTTTTATATTTAGTTTAGAACACCATGTATGGAATATGTGTATTTCATTCTGGAATAAATTAATATCCTCCTGGTTTCTTATTTCTAGAAATAGTTTCATGTCGTCGGCATAAATAAGCACTTTTGTTGTTTTCAGAATGAAGGAAATGTCGTTTAGGTATAGTATGAATAAGAGAGGGCCAATATGAGAGCCTTGTGGAACTCCTGAAGTGACGGGAATGGGATGGGATTTCCTTCAATTGAATTTTATTATTTTCTGGTGGTTTGTAAGATAGGATTCAAGCCATTTAAGCAGTCCATGGTCTATACCAATTTTCTGCAATTTGAAGAGTATCATTGGAATATCAATGCGATCAAATGCTTTGCAAAAGTCTGTGTAAAGAGCTTCAACGTGGTTGCCACTTTCCATTGCAATCAATAAATAGTTAATGAATTCTAATAAGTTTGTGGCAGTTGAGCGACCTTTATAGAAACCGTGTTGCGTATTTGAAATTCTATTCTTTATCAGGATAAATAATTTTTAATTGATTATTGCTTCGAATAGCTTAGGAATGCAAGAGATGATAGCAATACCACAGTAATTACGTACGTCTGATATTTGCCAGATTTAAAGATAGGCACCAAAAAAGAGTTTTTCCATATTTTCGGGAATATTCCAGTTTCAAGTGATATTTTAAAGAGCCAAAACAACGGAGTTGTAAGTTCCATAGCTAGGTTCTTCAGGAATACAGGGGGAATATCGCCAGGTCCTACACCTTTCAAGACATCTAAATTTCTAAGGTCATGCAGGATTTCGTGTACCGTGACTCTTTAACACCTATATCGCAAGGAAAATCCGGGATAAATTCAAAGAATTCCCGGTCCCGGTCATTTTCGGAACAGGTGGTATTAATTTCCTGGAAAAATGTTGCAAAAAGATTGCACATTTCTTCCGAATTGCTGCCAATGCGTTCATCTAAATCCATGGATGATGGAAAATTGTCCGATTTCAATTTTGTTTTAACGTAATTGAAAATGGTCTTAGGGCACGACTTTACTTCAATTTCGGTTTTAGTGTTATTCTCTTCATATGCGATGTCGATAGCTAAATTTAGTTGATTACAAACGTCTAAATATTTCTCTAAATCTTCATTGCTGTTTTTTTTTTTTTGTAAATTTTGTGCGCTTTTTGCTTGCGATTTTTTAATTTTTTTATTTGTCTGTTGTACCAAACTGGATATTTTGAATTGTCATGACGTCGTATTACCTTTATTGGAACCTCTTCATGAATAATTCCGAAAAGAACATTATGAAAGACATCAACAGCAATTTCAACATTTCCTTCATTTCGTAGTATTTTTTGTCAGTTTACACTACTTAATCTGCGTTTAATATTTTCATAATTTGCTTTGTGATATTCAAAGATTTCCTCGAGTTCACAGTCGTTGGGTCTTTAAGTTAAATGAACAAATAGAGAGAACTGGATTGCTGTGTGAAATGCTTCATTTTTCCCTAAGGGATTTAATGATTCATTCTCACAGAAATATTCGAGAACATTGGTCAAGTCAACAGAAAGTCCAAGTAACAGTTCTGTTGATTTTTGAGATTATTAATTTGATTTAGACCAAAATTAGCAGTCTTGCCGAAAACAAACTGCAGTGTTTCATTGTCCCCAACGACTGAAAGTAAAATGCGTTCATGCTCAGAGTCCTGAATAAAGTCAACTTGTCTTTGGTTAAAGTCACCATAGATGTGAACTTTAGCATCAGGAGGTAATTTGATACAATTTGTTCAGCGTTTTGAAAAAAGATTCATAAGCAGTTTTATTTGCATGAACTGGTGGGAAATACACGGAGGCAAACACGTGGGTTTCGCCAGCAATGCATGATTTCATCCAAACATGCTCAAATTCTTTGAATTTAGTCGTAGAAATGATTTCTGAATTGAATTTGGCTGGAATTGCAATAAGAACACCTCCACTAGACTTTTTCTGGGTCTCATGAAAATTTCGGTCGTCTCTGAATACATTAAAAGTACTTCAAAAAATGTCTTCACTTCGAACACTTTCATCCCAGCTTGTTTCAGTAGCTAAAATTACCGAAAAAGATGAGCCTAGTAAATTTTTGTATATATCTTTCATTTTTGCTGCGCGTTTCATACGGTTGAAATTTTGGCAATAAATAATTTCAGTTGAATTATGTTTTAGCGAAGATATTTTTGAAGGTACGTCGGTTATAGAAATACTTAAAATGTCTTCTTCTTTCTTATATTCTGTCTTGAATTTATAGATAGGTTATTTTTAGAAACTAAGTAAAAGGGCATGTATTGAAAAAAATGACTTTGAAAAACCTATCATATTTTTTGTAACGAAACAGACATGTTCAGTTCATAAAAAGTTGAATAATTTGTTACTCTAGAAGCTATGGGAAAATACTTTGCTAATCACTACAAATTTGCTCTAGTTCGGTTATTTGAGAAGCTAAAGCAAAAATTTCAAGACCAAAGTTGCCTCAAATGCTAACCTAAAAGTTTTCTGAAGAAAGTTAGATGATGAAAGATCCTTATTTCTTCAAATGAAAAAAGTTGGATTTTTAATTTATATGAAAAAAAAAAACCGCTAATATTTTCATTAGCACCAGAAGAAGAAAGACCTGATTAAACATCGTAGAACAACTTCACACTAAAATTTCAAACTTAGGCTGAAAACATATCTGCCCCTTTTCGCCTTATGAACCAGTGAACACCGTGTGATTTTGAAGCCTGTATTGAGCCTACGGATCTTCCGTATCTGAACTAGATAATGTTGTTGACATCATTTTATAATGTCAAGAGACTATCTTGGACATTTTCGACATATTTAGATTGCAAAGAAAGTGTAGGAGGTTGTAGGTGAATTATAATAAATGATAAATGTCAGTGTTGGAGACTTCGTTTGGCCTGTAGAAATCAGTTATCATAGCTCCTTAAGAGTTTGAACATCTTGTTGAAAACTTTCGATGCTGTATTCTGTTAGCATGCCATCTTGAACTATTTGGATTCATAACTTTTCTCAGGCATTGTTCAAGGCGCAATTTTACCTCTAGAACCCAGTGATGTCAACTCCAGGATAGTTTGAAGAGTGATGAGTATTTTATAGAAAACATTCGATGATTTTCATGTTGTCAGTAGGCTCACTTAAGCTACACAGGTTCATAAAAACTGTAGGTACATTATTGAATACTTGAAGTATCTTTTTTTTACACCAAAGTTTATTCTAATGCTCAGATTCCGAAGATCTATATTATATATAGATCTTCGAAATCTGAGCCCTAGAAGAAAGTTTGGTGTAAAAAAAAGATATTCTACCAAAAGTTTCGTGTTGAATTTCTTGGATAGATGCATAGAGACGATCCGAACATTCTTGACTTCTGGTTCAAAAAAACAAAGTTTTTGTTTAAGATGGATATGAATTTCTAAGAGAATTTCATTCAACCTCTACAATTAAAGATTCGACATGAGAAAAAAAATAATCAAACTAAATTAAAAACATTACCATTTTCCCGCTTGCAACCATCTTGATCCTTCGCAATCAGCGGCTCAGTCACAACGACACTACTTCTACACTAAATCCACAAACACAACTGCGGAGCAAATCCTCCACTGAAAAAGTACACTTTCAGTTTCTGTCAGCTACGACTCGTTTCAGCTGTTCCACTTCACCTGCAGATGATCCAATTAATGAATTAAACAAAAAAAGAAGAAGAAAAAAATCACACAATTATCACAGATTAAACAGACAAACAGCGTCAGCCAAAAAGTAAAGTGCATTCGCGTAGCGTCGCCGTCACGTTACGATTAACTCCGATTCGCTCGTTGACAATATAGCACCACACATTAGCCCACAAATAACGAACGAAAATCACTCAATCAAAGCTATTAGCTAACGCACTTCCTTCTCCAGACCTGTCACTCGCCGTAACTTCTATTTTTAAACCGAAAAACTAGCCTTTCACTTTCGGCGTTGAATTGCGCGTTCAAATTTCAATTTCGCTACTCAACTCCACACGCACACGCCGTTTGACCGTTATTGCAATTCCCAAAAACAACAACCTTTTTGAATGGTCGAAATTCAAAAAAGGGTTTTCAGGAGCTTCTTCTCTTCCCTATCGAAGCACAAAGAGCGCGATGCACTCACACACTCTAGCACAACCGAGCGCCTTGGCAGTTGAGATCACCTTGCTAAAAAAAAAATAAAGAAGACAAGCCACCAACCGGGAGACCGCGGGGGACACACACGACCAGAACCAAACCAGCAGTGTTGGAAAGAGACTTGAGACCGCACCAACCGCCAAATGTGTACTAATCGTCGACACGACCAGTTTGACCAGAAGACCTCCTCCTCCTCGTTGGTTCTTTGGGTTAAGTCAAGCCGGAGAGGATCATCGCAGGCCTACTCTGATCAAGATGTGTTTCTTGAAGGAAGGCTTCTCCGCGGTAAGCTTTCGCTCTCACTCTTCGGAAGAATCGCGGAAAGAGAGCGGAAAGCACCCAGTCAAGTTTGTGAGTATGTGTGAACGCCTAATTGCACCGAGAATGTTTGAATGAAAAAGCACGCGCGGCAAAAGCACCCATTATTGTCCGATCGATCACCCAAATACATGAAGGTGGCATCATGGGCAACTTGACGTGCGTATTGGTGCAAGCTTCATCGATAGGAGTTTTCTTGTAGATTGTTTGGATTTTCATAACTGGAAGGTGGGCTATCGTTTATATTAGGGATGGTCATCAGGGGATTTGCTTTAGCAAACGCATGCGACGAGAAAGGTGGAATTATCTAATCAGGAGATTCGATTTTGAGTTCTGTGAAGGTGTCGTTTACAGGCTTATCAAACGCATTAATTTCAAAGGAATTTTCTCAAAACGATAATTACCCGATGACAATCGATTCTTCCGGTTTAGTCACTAGTAAAAGGCAACCTAAGTCGAAATGTATGGGCTTAGTAGTGCTCAATCTGTATGGAAATTTGTTTTTGCACGATTGCTGAAAACCCATTCATCACTTTAACCTTTGAACAAATAAAATCGGATATTTATTTTCTGCACAGCTGCTGGACTAACCCATTTTGCGAATAAGTTCATCATTTATTATAAATTTATGATTTTTTCTATACTGAAAAATTGGCTGTATTACCCTCTGCGAGAGAAAAAACTGCAACTAAGAGTTTGGGAAACAGTTAATACTGAATGGATGATATGGGATTATTGAATATGCTATAAAAGGTAAAAATACATAGAAGTCACAAATAGTTATCATTATGACTATTGTGTTTTGCAGTTTCCTATGTTAAATGGTATGAATTTCATCAACCAGCTCGTGTGCCATACGAACTTAATATAAAATCTATCTATCTATCTTGTATATAAAAATGAATTTCTGTCTGTCTGTCTGTCTGAACCTTATAGAATTGAAAACTACTGAACCGATCGGCGTGAAATTTATATGAAGGGGGTGTTTTTGGGGCCGGGGAAGGTTCTTATGAAAATAAGAGACCCCTCCCATTTCTGAAAAGGGGGGCTCCCATACAAATGAAGCACAAATTTCTGCATAATACGAGAACTAATCAAGTAAAGGAAACCAAATTCAGCATGTGGGAGTTTTTGGAGGCAAGAACTGTTTCTATGGTAGTTTGAGACCCCTCCCCTCTCTAGAAGGGGAGGCTCCCATAGAAATGAAACAGAAGTTTCTGCATAACTCAAGAACTAATCAACAAATGGAACCAAATTTGGCATGTGGAGTTTTCTGGAGGCGAAAAATGTTTCTATGGTGGTTCGAGACCCCTCCCCGCTCCTAAAAGGGGTGCTGTCATACAAATGATACTGAAATTTCTGCATAACTCTAGAACTGAGAAAGCAAATGGCAGGGCAGAGGCAAGAAATGTGTCTACGGTGGTTCGAGACCCCTCCTCTTTCTGGTGATTCTCATACAAATGAAACACAAATTTAAACCAAAGATGAGAAATAACCCTAATGTTATGAAAATTTGTATCCAGGGGTTTTTGGGACCGGAAAAGGTTCTTATGATGGTTCGAGACTCCTCCCCCGCCTGCAATGGGGGGGGGGGGGTATCCCATACAAATGAAACACAAATTTCTGCACAACTCGAGAACTAATCAAGAAAATGGAACCAAATTTGGCATGTGGGGGTTTTTGGAGACAAGAAATTTATCTATGGTAGTCTGAGACCCCTCCCCTATCAGGAAGGGATCATACAAATGAAACAGATTTTTTTTTGCATAACTTGAGAACTAATCAAACAAATGGAACCAAATTTGGCCTGTGAGCGTTTTTGAAGGCAACAAATGTTTCCACGGTGGTTAGATTCCCCTCCCCTCTTTGGAACGGGGGGGGGGGCTCTCATACAAATGAAACATGATTTTTATCCAGACATGAGAATTATCCCTACTGTTATGAAAATTTGTATGCAGGAGTTTTTGGGGCCGGAGAAAGTTCTTATGATGGTTCGAGACTCCTTCCCTGTCTGGAAGGGGGGGCTCCCATACAAAAGAATCACAAATTTCTGCATAACTCGAGAGCTAATCAAGCACATGGAACCGAATGGAGGTTTTTGGAGGCAAGAAATGTGTCCACGGTGGTTTTAGAAAAGGTTCTTATGATGGTTCGAGACTCCTTCCCCGTCTGGAAGGGGGGGCTCCGATAGAAATGAAATACAAAATTGTGCATAAATCAAGAACTAATTAAGCTTCTGGAACCAAATTTGGCATGTGGGGGTTTTGGAGGCAGGATTTTTTTCTATGGTGGTTCGAGACTCCTCCCCTCTCCGGAGATGGGGGTGGGGGATCATACAAATGAAACAGAAATTTCAACCAAACATGAGAATTATCTAGGCAACTAAAAGACGGAATGTGTATTTCGTGGGGAAAGCAGCATGTTCTGATAGAAGTTTAAACCCCTTTTTAGTCAAGCATGGGGAATGCTTGGGTTACTCTCAGTGCTACATATGCACGAGAAATTAATCGAAGGTTATGCAAGAGAAAATAACGTTAAAACTGAGAGGATACGGCGTAGTTTGAAGAAACATGTTTTGTCAATGATATGCTTCTACACCGAAAGAAAAACCATGGTTGAAACTAAAGGTCTGAGAGTATAATTAAAAATACACACCTACATTTAATTTTGCAGAAATTACACACATTAGCAAACGAAAATATTTGAACAAAAATCATTCTTAAAACAACATAAGAACGCCATTTGCATTTCTATTATATTTTCATTCGTTTAGTTGCAAGCGTAGCAACGCTCGCACCTGGTTCAGCTAGTTGAATATACATAAAATCTTCGCCACTCCAGCAAACTCCAACCATGAAATGGTATCTTGGCAAGGTAAAACACCATTATTTGAGGATTGTACCAACTTCATCTCATATGTTTAAGGTTGCTTTACAGAGCATTCCAAATGAACTGCTGGGTATGTTAGGTCAGGTCCTGAATCTTCTTTTAACAGTTGATCTCATTTGGGTGTGAATTCGAACTGCATCAGCCTTTTGAAATTGCTATGGGAATTAGAGGAAAGTAGGTAAAGACAGACACTGCAGCAAAGATGGACATTAATCGTAATCTATAAATTATGTGGGTTTGTGATCATGTAGTCTTGGAACATCTTTTATTACAGTTTACTTTCGAGACTCACTAACTGACGCTAGCTGTCAAATTTACAAACAAAACAAAACAAAACAAATATTCGTGGATACGTAGAAGTAGTAGATTTAAATTTTCATCTGCATAAAAGTGCTTCAATATTACGAAAATACTGTGGTTTCGTGTTCTTGTGTTGTGGTTCTGAGGTTCATTATCATATGAACATCTGGCGGAAAACTCGTGTATTATACCGATATATGTATTCACCTATACTGATGAGCTATTTCGTTTGAAAAATTGTTATCGAGTTAGGCAAGTCGGACACTCCAAGGTAGGGAAGGGCGGAAACGAGGGTTTTAAATGCGTTTTGATTGTCTCATCCGGTTTTCTTCACAGATGCCTACAGAATACGTTCGGAATAGTAAACGGAAGTCATGGATAAACCAGCAGTTGGAACAGGCTATGAATTGTACGGAGCGAAATGGCCGTGAAAACAGCAGCTTATGCTCTTCCAAGAATGACAGTCATGAGACACCTTGCAGGTTCCAATTGATTGCCAAGGCTGAGGCCTCTTGCTATCGTGTTCAATCACGTACAGGAGCGAAAATTGGTGCAGCATCTCTTGGACTTGGAGAAAAGATTCTACGAGATCACGATGGCCGATGTGCGAAAACTGGCTTACGACTTGGCCGAAACGAACAAATTGCAGCACCCATTCTACAAATCCACCAAGCTTGCTGAGAAAACCTCGTTAAGCAATTTTCGGAAATGAAATTCCAAACTATCATTTTGCATGCCTAAAGCGGCTGTTGCCGCCCGTGCCAGAGGGTTTAATAAGGTTCATTGTCTGCATTTTATTATTTGTTGGAAGCTGAACTTATGAATCCTAAATTTACGGCTGATCAAATTGTGTGACCGAATGGTGTTAAAATATGTCTTTAGGTTATGCCGTGACATTGTTAAGACTATAGTTTCGCAGTGTTGATTATAAATGGCCATATTTGAATTAAAGGTCCACATTTTGCATAGTTCGTCCGGTAATGATTAGTAATGAATAAATATCGGTAACTTAGTTGCCGGGAAGGTATGTAGAAGTTTAATTTTGATAAAAATTTAGTTGGATCAACCTGCTGCGAAACGATGTCGTTAACAAATGCATACATTGCGAGAAATAGTTTCATGTCATCAGCATAAATAAGCACTTTGATAGTTTTCAGAATGAAATAAATTTCGTTTACGTATAGTATAAATAAAAGAGGGCCAAGATGAGAGCCCTGCGGAACTCCTGAAGTGACTTGAATGGGATGCGATTTATTTCCGTTGAACTTTATTGTTTGTTGGTGGTTTCAAGCCATTTAAGAAGCTCGGACTCTATTTACAGTATCTGCAATTCGAACAGTTGCTTTGCTAAAGTATGTGTAAAGAGCTTCAACGTGGTTTCCATTGCAGTTAATGAATAGTTGATGAATTCTAATAAGTTTGTGGTAGTTGAACGACCTTTATAGAAACCATTTTGCATGTTTGTAATTATTATTGCTTCGAATTATTTGCGAATGCGCGAATGATGGTGATTCCGTATAAATTTGGCACGGGGGATTTTTTGCCATATTCAAAAATGGGCACCAGAAAAGAGCTTTTCCATATTTTGGGGAAGATCCCACTTCAAGCGATATTTTAAAGAGCCAAAATAACCGATCAGTAAGTCCCATTACCAGGTTCTTCAGAAATACCGGAGGAATATCATCAGGTCCAGAACCTTTAGAAGCATCTGGATTTTCAAGGGCTTGTAAGATGTCGTTATTAAAAAAAAAAAGTCATGTGCCGTCACTTCATTGACAACACCGATATCCCTAAGAAATTTCGGGATAAACTAAAAAAAAGTCTTCATCTAAATGCATGAATGGCGGAAAATTGTCAGATTTATTTCGACTTTATTTCGTTTTCAATTTTAGTGTTATACTCTTCAAATGCGATGCCAATGGATAAATTTAGTTGATTACAAATGTCTAAATAAAGCCCGATTCAAAGTAAATTTGGACGCATTCAAGTGATCATAACTCAAGAATTAAACAACATACACGGTTGATCAAAACGTCAAATAAAAGGGTATTGATTCAGCTTTCAAACGATATACCTATAACAAATTATAACATTTCACCGTTTCGAATGAACTGTCGCACTTGTGATCGATGCCATCATGATCTGCACAATCGCTGGTGATACTGTACCGGCGAACTTATTCCACTTTAAACGCATTTGTTGTGCATTTGTCACTTCTTTACCGCATCCTCGAAGTTTTCGCTTGACAATTACACAATATTTTTCGATCGGTCTGAACTCAGGGCGATTCGGAGGATTAATCTCTTTGGCGACGAAATTAACATTGTTTGCAGCATACCATTCTAATACCTCCTTAGAGTAGTGGCAGATCCGGCCAAAACATAACGTTAGTCTTGTGTTGCCGAATGAAGGGTAAAATCCGCTTTTTCAGACACTTTTTAATGTAAACCTTCGACGTCATTGTGTGAGATGTGATGAAAACCTTGGTTTAAGGCCACCACTGTAGATTCCTTGCCAAATCATTAGTTTCCAAGCAAATTTATCAGTAAAAACAAATTTATACCTGGAAGGGATATCCCCACGACCAGTTGCCAGGTAAAATTTTCGTCTGGGGATTTGTTTATAATCCATTTTGACATACGTTTCGTCATCCATTAAAATCAGCCATAAAATTTCGTCAAAACTCACAGAGCTTTAAATTCCAAATTTTCATTACTGTTGTTTTTCTTGTAAGTTTTGTGCACTTTTTGTTTGAGATTTTTTAAATTTTTCATTTATCTTTTATAACAGACTGGATATTTTGAATCGCCATGACGTCGTTTTCTCTTAATTGGAACCTTCATGGATAATTTCGAAAAGAATGCTGTAGAACACGTCGACAGCAAATACGACATTTCTTTCATTCCGTAGTACTGACTGCAAGTTTACACTGCTTAATCTACGTTTAATATTGTCATAGTGTGCCTTTTGGTATTCAAAGACTTCCTCAACTTTACAGTCATTGAGTATTTTGTTTTCATGATTCAATAGAGATGATTCGATTGCTGTGTGGAGCGCTTTATTTTTCCATAAGGGATTTTGTGACTCATTCACACAGAAATCTTTGTGAACGTTGGTCAACAGAAAGTCTAAATAAAAGTTGTTGGTATGATTTGTTTGGTTTAGACCTAGAATAGCAGTTGGTTGACAATAAATTGCAATGTTTCATTGTTCCCAACGACTGGGAGTAGTATGCTCTCATTTTCATTTTCGCTGCAGGTGTTGTAGTCGCTGGTTGTTCAGATAACTCTGATAAGACAGCAGGTCCTCTAAACAACCCAACCGAAGCCTCAAAGAACAAACAGTGGGCAGAACTGGGGCCCATACGTTGTACGACGCAAGTCTCTTTATCGATGATGAAACACATGCTAAAGCAGATTTCAAACAAAATCCCGGTGCTCAAGTTCTACAAGGCTCCTGCTCGCGGCAAGGTTCCTGGCAGATTCAAGTTTATTTTCGCGGATAAGTTCGCCAAAAAATTCATGATTTAACAAGGTATCTGTTCCTGTGGCAAGAGAATCAGAGTTTTGTGACGGATCAAACAATGAACTCGGAAGTGTACAAAAAGGAGTGCCTCATCAATCGGATTTTGCCCTTTGTTAAGTCCCATGATGGTCCAGTTACGTTTTGGCCAGATCTAGCAGGCAGCCATTACAGCAAGGGAGTGCTACAATGGTACACCGATAATGGGGTCCAGTTCATTCCAAAAGAGCTGAATCCACCAATTTGCCCTCAGTTCCGTTAGAGAAGAGAAGTATTGGGCGATAATTAAGCGGAAACTGAAGATGAAGAGAGCAGTCACCAATGACATTGACCAGATCAAGAATCGGTGGAATCTGCCAAAACCATGACTGAAGAAGGTGTGCGCTGGCTGATGAGCGGCATCAACAGAAAAGTGCGAGAATTTCTTCGAAATAAACCTGAATGATTTGTTTCAGTTATTTTTATGAAATCAAATAACATTACCCTTGTTTCTTTCTTAGAGAGTTTTTCGATTGAAAGAAACATTTAAGAAATACACGCATTTGAAAGTGCCCCATTTCTAATTCATCTAGCCTTTTGTAAAACGCTTGTAATTGGAAAATTAGAAAAAATTAAACTAACAAATCACTAGATGTTTCATTGAAAATAAATAAATAGAAAAACTGATACAGTTTTTCAAACTATCACTAGCAAACGTAATCAAATTCTTTAAAATTCCACTAAAAAAAGCTTATCCTTTAACAGATAGGCCTATTTCGTCTGCGACAATTGAAAGCGATAAAATTACCATCAAATTAAATCCATCCATTGATTATATTTTTGCTTTATTGGACCTTTAATTGAGACTTAGCTAGAATTTTTACTAGGACAAGTCAATTGTAGTAAAATATGCCATCTACATTAGAAATTATTCTGTTTTAATAATATCCACCATAGATTGAAATGTATTTTTTTTATTCGGTTAACTACACCATTCAACGGAAGAAGAAAATGATAAATGAAAAATTGTTTAAACATCAACTTCTAACATTTCATGTTATTCCCGTCACCGAAGAGCCAGTTGTTTCTTCTCAATGAATTTTTCATCATAGCTACCATTCGGGTTCGATAATTTATTTTTATGACAGCTATAATTCGAAGTTTAACGAACGGAAAACCCAATGCCATAAATAAATGTATGTAATTTTCAGGTCAGTTTGAATTTCCTGATAATTCCAGGTTTTTACAGGTAGTTCTCACCTTAAATTTCATGCACGCTGTTGATCAAGATTGAGCGCTCAGTATTCGGTAAAGCTATTTCCTACGCCTAAATCAAATAAGGCATTTTCAACGTCCACTTATCCTACAGTTATTCAAGGGGATTCGTACAATTACCGGTGACGCGAATAAACGGTTCTACCTTCTAACTATATTTTAAAAGTATCGGATGTATATTGAAAATTTTAAATTGACTGCGTGAAGTTGATTTGATTGAGCCTATTCGATGAAGAATTTTAAGAAATTTTTTTTGCTAAATTTTTATCAATCTGCAGTTCAGGAACTATTCTGCACCATCTTTGATGTAATTGCATGTAATTACAATGGCAAAATCACTGTTACGTTCTATCATGACGAAAGTGTCAATGAGAGTTAGAAGAATATCTGACTCATCGTTTGCATGCCCGATGAGATTTTCAGACATATTTCGATAAAAGTCGTATGATGTTTTTAATTAAAAATGACATTTTCCATGAATGATCTTGACGTTTTTTTTTTTTTTTTTTTTTGACATCTTAAGCATTACTAGAGTTGATCGGACCGCGGGATGCTGAACGCTTACAGATAAAACTAAACTAAAAAATAAAACCATCGACATGGTGGAAACATTTTTTAATATACTTTTAAGAATAATCAAATCTTTTTTTGATAGATATTTTTATTTTGTGAAGCTCAACTGAATCACGTAACTAAAACACCTGGTCTGATGTATAAAAGCTGTCTTAGGGCTGGTAGCGGATTTCTAGATAAATAATAGTGACTTTAGTGACTAAAATAAGAAAAATAGTGACCGAATGGTGACTAAAAATTAGAGTATTTTTTCATCTTTTAAGCATTTGTTGTACAGTTACGGTAAAAATGAACTAAGTGAACACCTCCGTTTGCAAAAATAAGTAATACAGCGGTGCAGTGTCACTTTAAAAAAAAAATGTTAAGAAGTGTGTAATGAAGCGACTTTTTTTTCTTCACGACCTCCTGCACTTGATCCGCAGCTCGTTTTGCGAAGCCTGTTCTTTACGCACGGTTGGCCTGTGCTAGAATTACTTCTGACATATCTTCCTTCTCAATTCCGCCGACCCCCACCCCCACCCCCACATACAAAACTCAGATAAAAAGGTTTAAACAACTTCGTTAACTCTTCCAACCATCGACGACCGAGATCTGGGAAGTAAGCTAAACTCGATGTATAATTAGGGCAAATCTTATCAATCGGTTTCGAGAAAAATCGCTGAATTTAAAAAGTTTGATCAATTTCGTGTTCGATATCAAATTCGATTCAGTTATAGCCAGACAACCCTAGCGGCTAAGTGACGTCACGACTGATTGGAGAAGCTTGATTTTAAAAAAAACTTTCCTAAAGATTCACACGCCCACACAAATCTAACCTGGCGACTAGGCGATGTCCAGCGGCGGTGGTCTCTCGACGAGCTTGCGCGGTGATCTCCGAAAAGCGATCCGAATGTGGCAACTCGTGTGTGAGCGTCGCCGGGGTAAGGCGTCCCCGGGCTTCGGTGGAATTGGAGCGTAAGGTTGCGTCGCTCTGTAGCTCACAACTTGACGAAACGTGTCACGTGGTAGTGATGATGACAACCACAGTTTCGAAACTCGGATAAACCTGGAAGACCGGGAAAACCGGAAGAAACCGCCCACGTTGTTGGGCCTAAACAACGTTGTGTATTTACTGCACTTATTCCACCGAAATCTCACTAAAGCTTACCTGACTAATATGTCCTTCCCATTCAAGTCACTTTATTCAAATTTAATTGGAATGAACTATTTAATTCAGCTATATAAAATAAAACAATGAGATTTCCCTCAAAACTACTTGGAACTTTCACTGGATGCAACGGCTGAGGCATTGGCAAATTTTATAAACGAGTTCATTTCGTGCTTATGTGCTAACAAGTTTTGCAACTTTGCCAAAAAAAAAATCGGTTTAATAGTAGTCAAGCAAAGTGAGAATAAACTTAAATAATAGAATAGAATATAAAACTTCGATCATAAACTAAGAATATTGTCTCAAAATTCCGAGAAAAAAAAAATTAAGACGAGTTTCAAGAAAAGAAATATTAGCTTTTATAAACTGGTCATAGATGACCCGATTTACCCATAATCGAATTGAGTTCGCTTACTGTCGGGTACGACCATCAAATCTCAATTCAATTCAAATTACTAATTTTCACCGATTCACCGAAAATAAGTCCTTTATCTAATTTAAATTCGTTCCCACTTTCTCGACTATTTGGATACCAAAAGAGTAGCCGCTTTAGGAAAAACTGAATCTAATAAAATATTTTTGAAAAAAGTGAGTGCAAAAGAAAATGACTTGAATTTATTAGTTTTTTTCGGAATTTTATTCATATTGGATAAAGTTTTGAGTTTTTACTCATATCATCAAATTTGTACAATCCAAATTTGGCGAGCGCTAATGCCCACTAAGATTAACTCGTTTCTGGTAGGGAGAAAACATTACTTTTGGCTTAGGTCGTCTGAGCTACTCATAAGCTTAGATCGATTCTCTGTCAAACGGCCTACGCCAAACATCAAACTGCTCCCTACCAGAAATCTCAACCGAGATAGTCATATCTAAAGCTCTTGCGTTCTCTCCGCGTCGAATTTGGTTTTTGAAAAAAATAATCAAACCTGACCAATTACGTTTTGGCCAGATCTAGCAGGCAGCCATTACAGTAAGGGAGTGCTACAAAGGTACAACGATAATGGGGTCCAGTTCATTCCACAAGAGCTGAATCCACCAATTTGCCCTCAGTTCCGTTAGAGAAGAGAAGTTTGGGCGATAATTAAGCGGAAACTGAAGATGAAGAGAGCGTCACCAATGACATTACCAGATCAAGAATCGGTGGAATCTGCCAAAACCATGACTGAAGAAGGTGTGCGCTGGCTGATGAGCGGCATCAACAGAAAAGTGCGAGAATTTCTTCGAAATAAACCTGAATGATTTGTTTCAGTTATTTTATAAATAATAAATTACCCTTGTTTCTTTCTTAAATTTTTCGATTGAAAGAAACATTTAAGAAATACACGCATTTGAAAGTGCCCCATTTCTAATTCATCTAGCCTTTTGTAAAACGCTTGTAATCGGAAAATTAGAAAAAATTAAACTAACAAATCACTAGATGTTTCATTGAATATAAATATTTAGAAAAACTGAAACAGTTTTTCAAACTATCACTAGCAAACGTAATCAAATTCTTTAAAATTCCACTAAAAAAAGCTTATCCTTTAACAGATAGGCCTATTTCGTCTGCGACAATTGAAAGCGATAAAATTACCATCAAATTAAATCCATCCATTGATTATATTTTTGCTTTATTGGACTTTAATTGAGACTTACTAAATTTTTACTAGGACAAGTCAATTGTAGTAAAATATGCCATCTACATTAGAAATTATTCTGTTTTAATAATATCCACCATAGATTGAAATGTATTTTTTTTTTATTCGGTTAACTACACCATTCAACGGAAGAAGAAAATGATAAATGAAAAATTGTTTAAACATCAACTTCTAACATTTCATGTTATTCCCGTCACCGAAGAGCCAGTTGTTTCTTCTCAATGAATTTTTCATCATAGCTAGCATTCGGGTTCGATAATTTATTTTTATGACAGCTATGATTCGAAGTTTAACGAACGGAAAACCCAATGCCATAAATAAATGTATGTAATTTTCAGGTCAGTTTAAATTTCCTGATAATTCCAGGTTTTTACTGGAAGGTAGTTCCCACCTTAAATTTCATGCACGCTGTTGATCAAGATTGAGCGCCCAGTATTCGGTAAAGCTATTTCCTACGCCTAAATCAAATAAGGCATTTTCAACGTCCACTTATCCTACAGTTATTCAAGGGGATTCGTACACTTACCGGTGACGCGAATAAACGGTTCTACCTTCTAAATATATTTTAAAAGTATCGGATATATATTGAAAATTTTAAATTGACTGCGTGAAGTTGATTTGATTGAGCCTATTCGATGAAGAATTTAAAGAAAATTTTTTTGCTAAATTTTTATCAATCTGCAGTTCAGGAACTATTATGCACCATCTTTGATGTAATTGCATGTAATTGCAATGGCAAAATCACTTTCACGTTCTATCATGACGAAAGTGTCAATGAGAGTTAGAAGAATATCTGACTCATCGTTTGCATGCCCGATGAGATTTTCAGACATATTTCGATAAAAGTCGTATGATGTTTTTCATTAAAAATGACATTTTCCAGCCCTGATCTTGACGTTTTTTTTTTTGGACATCTTAAGCATTACTAGAGTTGATCGGACCACGGTATGCTGAACGCTTACAGATAAAACTAAACTAAAAAATAAAACCATCGACATGGTGGAAACATTTTTTTATATACTTTTAAGAATAATCAAATCTTTTTTTGATAGATATTTTTGTTTTGTGAAGCTCAGCTGTATCACGTAACTAAAACACCTGGTCTGATATAGAAACACTGACTCAGGGCTGGTAGCGGATTTCTGGATAAATAATAGTGACTTTAGTGACTAAAATAAGAAAAATAGTGACCGAATAGTGACTAAAAAGTGATATCCAAATTTGAGTATTTCTTAATCTTCTATGCATTTGTTGTACAGTTACAGTAAAAATGAACTAAGTGAACACCCCCGTTTGCAAAAATAAGTAATACAGCGGCGCAGTCACTTTAAAAAAAAAAAATGTTAAGAAGTGTGTAATGAAGCGACTTTTTTTCTTCACGACCTCCTGCACTTGATCCGCAGCTCGTTTTGCGAAGCCTGTTCTTTACGCACGGTTGAAACGCCTTCTAGCATGGCCTGTGCTAGAATTACTTCTGACATATCTTCCTTCTCAATTCAACTTTGCCAAAATGTAACGTTCCGTTTTGTTTCGATTGAGCTAACGGCTTAAGCGCCACCTTTAGAGAAAAGACCGTTGCCTCTGCTAAATATCCCGGCATGAGACTGCCTCCTTAGGGCAGGCCAACAGTTTTAAAACAGAACCGATTTCCACTCTGACCCAATCGTTTAACCAAAACTAGTATTATTCCGAGAAAAGTTACGATCGAACTGAATACTCTCCAAAACCAAATGGTAGCAATTAATCTCAGATAAAAAGGTTTAAACAACTTCGTTAACTCTTCCAACCATCGACGACCGAGATCTGGGAAGTAATGCTAAACTCGATGTATTAATTTAGGGCAAATCTTTTATTCAATCGGTTTCGAGAAATAATTCGCTGAATTTAAAAAGTTTGATCAATTTCGTGTTCGATTATCAAATTCGATTCATGTTTATTAGCCTAGACAACCCTAGCGGCTAAGTGACGTCACGACTGATTGGAGAAGCTTGATTTTAAATTATAAAATCTTTTCCTAAATTGATTCACACGCCCTACACATACATCTAACCTGGCGACTAGGCGATGTCCAGCGGCGGTGGTCTCTCGACGATGTTCTTGCGTCGGTGATTCTCCGAAAAGCGATCCGAATGTGGCAACTCGTGTGTGAGCGTCGTTCTTCGGGGTATAGGCGTCCCCGGGCTTCGGTGGAATTGGAGCGTAAGGTTGCGTCGCTCTGTAGCTCACAACTTGACGAAACGTGTCACGTGGTTAGTGATGATGACAACCACAGTTTCGAAACTCGGATAAACCTGGATAGACCGGGATAAACCGGAAGAAACCGCCCACGTTGTTGGGCCTAAACAACGTTGTGTTATTTTACTGCACTTATTTCCACCGAAATCTCACTAAAGCTTACCTGACTAATATGTCCTTCCCAGTTCAAGTCACTTTATTTCAAATTTAATTGGAATGAACTATTTAGATTCAGCTATATAAAAATAAAACAATGAGTATTTCCCTCAAAACTACTTGGAACTTTCACTGGATGCAACGGCTGAGGCATTGGCAATATTTTATAAACGAGTTCATTTCGTGCTTATGTGCTAACAAGTTTTGCAACTTTGCCAAAAAAAAAATCGGTTTAATAGTAGTCAAGCAAAGTGAGAATAAACTTAAATAATTGATGAATTATGAATTTATAAAATCTTCTGTATCATAAACTAAGAATATTTGTCTCAGAAATTCCGTAGAAAAAAAAAATTAATGTACGAGTTTCAATGAAACATTGAAATCATTACGCTTTTATAAACTGGTCACATAGCAGTGTATCCCGATTTTACCCATAATCGAATTGAGTTCGCTTGACTGTCGGGATACGACCAATCAAATCTCAGATTCAGATTCAGAATTACTAATTTTCACCGATTCACCGAAAATAAGTCCTTTATCTAATTTACAATTCGTTCCCACTTTTCTCGACTATTTGGATACCAAAAGAGTAGTCCGCTTTAGGAAAAACTGAATCTAATAAAATATTTTTGAAAAAAAAGTGAGTGCAAATAGAAAATGACTTGATATTTTGATGTAGTTTCTTTTTCGGACATTTTATTTGCATATTGGATAAACGTTTTGAGTTTTTTACTCATATTCCATCAACATTTGTACAATCCAACATTTGGCGAGCGCTAATGCCCACTAAGATTGAACTCGTTTTCTGGTAGGGAGAAAACAATTTGACTTTTGGCTTAGGTCGTCTGACAGCTACTCGATAAGCTTAGATCGATTCTCTGTCAAACGGCCTACGCCAAACATCAAACTGCTCCCTACCAGAAATCTCAACCGAGATAGTCATATCTAAAGCTCTTGCGTTCTCTCCGCGTCGAATTTGGTTTTTGAAAAAAATAATCAAACCTGACGCGCTTCGCGAGAAAACGAACGTGTTCAGGGAAGTGAAAATCTGTCTTCTTCTCTTCTTATAAATAAAAATGAATTTGTGTTTTGTATGTCAAGATTTAACTCGATAACGGATGAACGGTTTTACAAGATTCTTTCTGCGTTCGATTCGTCATGTGGTTTACTGGGTTTATATGTATAGAAATATGAAAAATTGTAATGAAATAGCTGGAAAATTGTAAAAATAATGAAAGATGATGTAATGTGGGACCACGTCCGTCGCATTCAAACTAATCTAGAGTACTGTGACCGACCAGCGCTCTGCATTTGAAAAGTGCAATTAAGGTAGAGGCGAGACGGCGTTCGCCGGGGCATCTAGTTTGAAATAAAACTAATTAAATAATAACAAATAAATAATATAATGCAACCAAAATGATTTAAATTAGAGCAAGTTGAAAAAACTCACGATCGCATGAATATTTAAAGTGAAATAAATGACTAACGTCAACGCATCACTGACACTAAATGGAGCGGTCAAAGCGTCATGAGCGTCATGAAGGCGTTTATCTCTGAATGCTGACGTTGAAAACTGACACGACGCGACGTGGAACGCGCAATTGTGCGGCATCCTTTAGTCAAACATGAGACCGCATCATGGTAAACGAATTCAAGAAAAATATAAGAAACCTATCTTTGCGGAAAAAAATATGAATACTGAACTGATTTCAAGATACCACCATTCACAGCCCACAATATTTTTCACTTTATTCTGTCAATCAGATTTACACGTGGGATGATAAATACACTTTTTTGGTGTATATTTCTCGACTTTAATATAGTGTAGTCAGATCTATTGTACAAGAGATACAAGTTTTTTTTTACTGTTTACAATCGGCGGTGCGAAAAAAATTACTTTAGTGACCATTTTCAGAAAAATAGTTACTTTAGTGACCAAGTCACTAAAAAGTTACCTGCTACCAGCCCTGCTGACTGTATATCTTTGTTTTACAATGCAAATTTAAAAAAGGATTGAAAAATTGAAAATTGAACAATGAACAGGTATCCAAACAATTTTGTATTGATATTAAAAATATGGAAATAATTAATCTTGAAATGCTTCAAGATCACATAGCGAATGGAAATGAAATAAATCTAAACCATGATTCTTTTCCATTTCTCGGATACCTTTTTTTCATTTCATTTCAAGAAATGATTCAAACATCTATTTGTCGATATTAAGAAGCACTCCAAAGTAAACAAAAATCTCTATGAGAAAAGATAATGTTCCTCTGTTAACCTACCATCGAAAATGCAAATAGTTTCACAAATCCTCATTTGAATAAGTAAACACCAAAAAGAGGCACGTCATTTAGCAACTCCAAATTTTCTTTACCAAAAAATAACTCAACTTGATCATCCCTACATCGATGTTCCCACCTACTCATAGTCTTTTTCTCTCCGAAAACAAATGTTTGCTCCATTCCTTTCCCAAAGCTATTTCACTAAATTTGCTTTCTTCTGCTTCTCACCCATTGAACCATTCTTCAACAGCAGTACAACACATGTTTCAGTTATGCGCAGATCTTGTCTATGATCGCAGTTTGGTTGAAGTCTTTCATGATTCAAGATTGAATCATCAAGACCAGTCCTACAGCTCACCGCGCCCCAGTAGCATTGGGTTGCTGCGAACTTGTTTGCGTGTCGTATTTTATTGTTGTTTGCTGTGCAGTGCAGTAGGCTCCGCAGTGAAAATAAAAACTGTCACTAGAGCGCGAGCAACAGCTATGGTAGTCGTGAATCTACAGTCGCCCTACAACACAACGATCGTAGCGCTAGCACAGGTGAAATGATGATGATGATGCAACACCTACGGTTGCGCACCATGCGATGCAACATACACCCACACAGACACGAGACCCACCACCTGTTGGAAGCTGTATTAGTGCTGGATGAAGTGATGAGCTGGGCAAATAGATGATGGATGATAAATTGCGACCTCTATCTGCGCAGATGAAGGAAGATCCATTCATCCATTGACTGGTGTGAGTGTTAGTGGCTGTGATGAGATCGACCGCGATCGAGATGATCATGCATTTTTATCTCCCAGTCCAAGCCACGGGGGCCAACTTGATGATGTTACCGCAAAAATTGCATCCGAATTAAAGAAAAAAAAAATGACTGAAAACCGGTTTGCCTATGATGACGGCATCCATACGTACGAACGAGCGTAGACTCATCATTCTAGCGGGTTCGGAACTGGTTGGAATTTGTTCAGCAAATTATTGACTTTGGACGTTTTTTTTTCTTCTCGGTCTTCACATTGAGAGGTTAGATCATTGTTGGTCGACATCCCACGTGACCGCCAAAAAGTTGAACCTCAAACGATTGGCGCACCATTCTAAATTTTCAATTACTTAACGATTGCGCGATATTTGGCCGATAAGAGTTGTGGCGTTACAATGAGTTTTGTAGAGCGATTGATGTTGGCCAGCACCCACTACTTATCTTATCGCTGGAAGGCATACACCAAAGAAATCATGCCGCAAGCGTATGTACATAGAGGAAATTCCATGAAATCTATGAAGCAGATAGAGGAGGCGGCAGCCCGAGTAAAATTGATTGTCGGAAAATTGTCGGATTTATAAAGGGAAGTGCCACGGAGTGCTATGCAAAGTGGTTGAGAATCTGCGACTCGAGTTAATGCCCTTGCAATTTGAGATGAGCCTAGGTGGGACTTGGACCTTCCTCAAAATGGTCACTTTTTAAACGGTTGGCCACTCAAATTAGAACTTAGGGTTCATAGCAAGCTCAGTCGGTAAAGGCGCAGCTCAAAAGCAACACCATGCTGGAGATTTTTGGATCGTCAAGGAAAAGTTTGCGCCATTCTGGACATAGAGTAAAATTGTTCTTGCCACACAATTATAGTGATGCAAAAATGGTACCGAGATCGGAAGTTTTCAATTAATAAATGTGTAATTGCATTTAGAACACTAAGTCCCAGTGCATTCCAGAACAGTTCCAAAATACGAAGACAAAAACCGAATTCTGAGTCAGTAATTCAAAACGAAACAAATTTTGACGCTGAACGCACCTAGAAACAAAGAAATCGATACTTTTCGTTGTTTTTTAGTAAGTGTTCGATGAGTTCAGTCTAATCTCGGAAAAATCTAGTTAAATCTATTTTTTTTTATTCTAAATATTTAAAAAAAGGTATTTTAAATTGTTCACCGGCTCTTTTTTGTAATCCAATATTGAAAAGCGTTTACTAACTCTATACGCAGTATGCTAGAAGTGGACCAATTACTTATCGTTTACTGGTGGTTAGAAAGGGAAGCGTTACATTTTTTGAGGGGGTTAGGTGAGACCATTCCAATAAAAAAAAATCAGGCTTATTTTACTGGCTCTTGTTCTGTTACACACTGACTTTTGGTGTTTCAGCTCGGTTATTTTAAAATCACAACAGCCGATCCTACTCGGTACACTAAGCAACCTAGTTTGCTGAACTGTGTTAAGATATTTACTGGAATTTAGTAACGAAACGTCAAAGTTATTTAAATGTTTTGTGTGTATCTAGCTGGAGCTGCGTGACAGCTTGGTTGTCAAAACTAGACTTTTTCCTAACGTCACCTCTACTACGACCAATACCTTAGAAGCACTAGCCTATGTTGGCCGCTTGAGCACTAGTTGAAGTAATTAGTATTGGACCGTAGAATTTTTCAAAATTTCAATTTCAATTTATGAATGGGAGCTCAAATTAATACCCTATGTTAGATGTCACGAGCTTTGTTTAATGATTTCTTATTTTTCCGGGAGATGTTAATCCGGAGCAAAGTGCCGTCTAAGTTGATAGCCCGAGTGCTGAAGTCATCTCCAGGCCGTAAGCAGTAGATTTCAAAAAGACAAGTAAATTACCAAACAATAATTCTCAGGGACTACATTCAGGCCTTTGATGTAGTCTATGTTGACAACTAGTAGTACTGAATTCAACCCCAAGAAGTATAGAAATTGGTGAAAAGCTTTTCTCGATTGACCGACGCATCTCGAAATTACGGATCATGGAACTTGAGAAAAGAAAATTAATTGTGCACAAACATCTAGAGAATCTTTCGTGGTCTGCCTCAAAAATTGCAAACGTGTTAAAATTCCCAAAGTCAATGGTGTGTCTTGCAATCAAACGTTACAAGGATACTCTGAGTGTGGATAGAGCACAGCGCATCAATCATAAAAGTGGCACTAGGGACAAAGAGCTGAGGAGAAAGTGTTGAGGTACGTGAAAAGCAACCCAGCTGATCAATTAGCATCTCCATACGTGATTTGGCAAAAAAGAATACGATTCCAACTTTTCCACCGTGCGTTACATCCTTCCATCAGAAGGATATAAGTCTTTTTGTGCCAGTAAACATCCGAATCGCTATCTGAAACAAAAATTTAGTGGCCAAAAAGCGAGAACGATTGCTATACGAACGAGTTTTGACGAAATGTGATGGCTGTATTTTAATGGATGACGAAACATATGTCAAAATGGATTATAAACAAATCCCCGGACGAAAATTTTGCCTGGCAACTGGTCGTGGGGATATCCCTTCCAGGTATAAATTTGTTTTTTTCTGATAAGTTTGCTCGGAAACTAATGATTTGGCAAGGAATCTACAGTGGTGGCCTTAAAACCAAGGTTTTCATCACATCTCACACAATGACGTCGAAGGTTTACATTAAAGAGTGTCTGAAAAAGCGGATTTTACCCTTCATTCGGCAACACAAGACAAACGTTATGTTTTGGCCGGATCTAGCCAGCTGACACTACTCTAAGGAGGTACTAGAATGGAATGCTGCAAACAATGTTAATTTCGTCGCCAAAGAGATCAATCCTCCAAATTGCCCTGAATTCAAACCGATCGAAAAATATTGGGCAATTGTCAAGCGAAAACTTCGAGGATGCGGTAAAGAAGTGACAAATGCACAACAAATGCGTTTAGAGTGGAATAAGTTCGCCGGTACAGTGTCACCAGCGATTGTGAAGATCATGATGGCATCGATCGATCACAAGTAAAGTGCGACAGTTCGTTCGAAACGGTGAAATGTAATAACATGTTATATATCGTTTGCAAGCTGAATAAATACCCTTTTGTTTGACGTTCTGATCAACCGTGTGTGTTGTTTAATTCTTGAGTTATGATCACTTTGATTTACTTTGATTTACCTTGACAGCAGAGGAGAAAAGAATAAACGAAACCGTGATTAGTTGATTGACTTTGAATTGAACTTGAGTTAAATTGAAATGGAATCAAAATGACACCAAAATGGAACCGAAACGGAATGGAAATGGATGCAAAACGGATTCGAAACGGAACCGAAATGCAGCTGAAACGGAACCGATATGGAACTGAACCGGAATTGAAATGGAACTACCGTGATTAAAAGTGTACTTTTAGTCGTTTCCCTTTGATTGAAAGTAAGAACACTCTTAGACTTCTGCGGCATAACCCGCCAGTATCACACCTGATGTTAGTGCCTTTATATAAACGTTCTACGACGTGGCAGTGAAAAAATGAGTAGCATATGTGATACTTCCACTACTGGTCAAATTCTTGGTCTCACATGCATGTTTATAGCATGAGATAAACCCTCTCACCGCCAACAAGGTGAAAAAAAATGACCAAAGAGAGGGGTCAAAGTCACTGAGATTTGGAACAAAATCGATTGACGAATATAACCGAGCCAGCTCGGCTGTTGTGAGTTTGATGATTCATTACCGAGTCCGGTAATCATTACCATATGGAACGGATACCATCCAGTCGGTTTCTAGACAACAACAACGTCAGCTGCAGAAAACTACTCAAATTATGAAACAGGTCCTGCGATGCAAATCCATAACTTGTTCAGCTTTCACCCATTTAGAACGTAGTTCTCGCTGATCACTTGAAAAGTGATGATAAATCCTGTTTAAAGTCCAAAACCCAAGTCTGATTCAATTAGCATCTCGCGATTAATTTGCTTATTCGGTTGAAAGAGATTTGCCAACAATTCACCTTAAAATTTTGAAAAAAAAAACAAGCTCCAGACACAGAGCATGAACAGCACAAAATCCTGAAAGGCATTTACTGATTTTTATGAGTGACCAATCCGAATCTCGAATGAAATGTGAGCATGAACATGATTGACCAATCGCGGTAGCTACATCGTTGTTGCCAGATTAGCTGTTATAACACTGGGAACGAACAGATGACGCTTGGGACTCACATAGATCCTCAATGTGTAAAAACAGTTGATCCAAGACCAATGTAATTCCGGCGCCAGGCTTGTCCAAATACAGACCAAATAACGAAAGAGTAGGAATATGTTGACGTGCTACTCGCTTTATTCAAAGCTGAGAACACCTCTGCACTTCTCAGAGAAATAAATGGAATGTTGGATGAGCCAGCATAAACGATACGCTTAATTCGCGAGATGTGTAGTAAATTATTTATACATCAGGCCGATTTCCGGTTTGGACAGGTTTGTGCCAATAGTACAAGTAGCCGTTATGAACCGATTTAAACCAACAGTAAGGATGCTGTTGGGACTACTCACAAAGTGTGATGGTGATTTTTCATTTGGATAATAAAGGGCGAACACGAAATTATTGCGACACATTCAACAGGGCATAACTTTTTTACCATTGGGTAAAAATCAACCAAATTTTGCACACTTTCTCATCGATGTGTATTGTTTACATGCTGTCAAACTCGAAGTCGTGTTTTTCAATTCAACGAAAACGGAGGTCAACCAACGCGAGTCGAGAGAACAAATTCTTTCCAAACACCTAGAATTTCCTGACCTGTCGCACCGGCAGTTGGGAAAAATGTTGAACATTCACCATTCAACCGTCTCCAGAGTGTTGAAGCGGTTCCAGGAGCGGTTGTCGTTGGACCACGGCAAAGGAGCTGGAAGAAAACCGGGACCGGAGAACAAAAAGACGAAGGGAAAGGTGAAGCGGATGATTAAAGCAAATCCCAACGTCTCAAGCCGTGATTTGGCTAAAAAGATCGGCATGTCGCAGAGCTACGTCCAGAATGCAAAGAAGAGAGCTGGACTACATACATACAAGGTACAGAACTTCCCAAACCGCGATGAGCGGCAACAATCGACGGCTAAAACTCGGGCACGGAAGCTCTACGAGAAGATGCTGACAAAATATGGCTGCTGTGTGATGGACGACGAAACGTATATAAAAGCCGATTTTAAGCAAATTCCGGGGTTGGAGTTTTTCACCGGCAAGAGCAAATTCTATGTGGACGACAAATTTAAGAAGAAGAAAATGTCGAAGTTCGCCTCCAAATATCTCATTTGGCAGGCCATCTGCTCTTGCGGACTGAGGAGTGAGCCTTTCGTGACAAAGGGCACAGTAAATGGCGAGATCTACAAATCTGAGTGCCTCGAGAAGCGCCTTTTGCCGTTCTTGCAGCAGCACGACGAAGCTCCGCTATTTTGGCCAGATTTGGCATCATGCCACTATTCTAAAAGTGTCCTGGAGTGGTATGAGGCCAATTCTGTCCATTTTGTTCCAAAGGACATGAATCCGCCAAACTGTCCGGAGCTGCGCCCGGTGGAGCAGTACTGGGCAATGATGAAGCGGGAACTTCGGAAGAGCAAGAAGACAGTCAAAGACGAGAAGGACATGTTAAGAAAATGGAAAAAAAAACTGAGAAACTGGTACCGGATGACACTGTAAAGACTTTGATGGAGGGCATCAAGCGAAAATGCGTTCAATTTTACACTCAAGGCTCCATCGATTAACTTTTCTTTTGATTTTTGAAGTAAATATATGTATAAAACTACCCTAAAATTTTGGTTTGATTCTAAACATTATAAGAAAATTGGCATGACATTTTCGGTGTCGCAATAATTTCGTGTTCGCCCTTTAAGGTAAATATTAAGTTACGCTAGAGAGACGACTTGAACCGATTCAAACCAACAGTCAGGATGCTGGTGAGGCTACTCACAAAGTGTGGTGGTGGTTTTCCATTGAGCAAACAAGGTAAATTATAAGTAACGCTTGAGAGCCGATTTGGATCGAATAAAATCAACAGTAAGGATGCCATTGGAGCCACTCACAAAGTGTGATGGTGGTTTTTCAATTGAAAAACAAGGAACACTTGAGTGCCGATTTAGCCATATTTGTATCAACAGTAAGGACTTGTCATTGGTTTTTGATTGGGAAAACGAGGTAAATTTTGAGTAACGCTTGATAGCCCATTCGGACCCCTATAGACCAACAGTAAGGATGCGGTTGGGGCCTGTCACTAAGTGTGATGGTGGTTTTCATTAGGAAAACAAGTTAAATTTTCAGTAATGCTTGAGAGCCGGTTTGGCTCCATTTAAATCAACAGTTGCTGCTGGGAACATTCACAAAGTTTGGTAGTTAGTTTTCATTTGGAGAACACTTTCAATTTTCGCAACTACATTCTACAAAGTATTTTAATACTGTAACTAATATCTGCTTGAAACATTTTTCTTTCGAAAGAGCGTTCTATTCTAATCCTCCTAAAATTACCATTGGAGGAATAGGTAGAAACAGAATCTCTATAAGCATATCGTGCCTTCTGGGAACGTTATGCTTCATCAATAGATCCAAAGTCATCTGTTTTGTACCAATCGGGCTAGACATGGTCCTATGCTCAGTGATTGTATCATCTCCAATCCGCTCCACCAATCGCAATATCAAAACTTGAGATAAGTCAATGCGGACGTCTTCCAAATTTAGCAAATTGATAGGCAATTGGTGGGTAACCAACTCATAGCAAGATGGTAACGTTTGCATTAAAAAAATGGACTAAGACAGATAATTGCTTTTGATAAATTTCCCATGGAAGGTGATTATTTGAGCTTACTTGCAAAAAAAATCTTCGCCCTTACGAGCGGTCTTCCGGCAGTTAACCGGAACATTCACCATGGCGGACGATAACATGCGTGTAGGCATGTTTTTGAGTTCTTTCTTCGTTTTATTTATCAATTCCTCCTCAGTTTTCACGACAAAATTGTTGGAGCAGATCTTACGCTTCAGGTTGGCCCAGGAATTCTCGATGGGACGCAGCTGGGGAACGTTGGGCGGGTTCGCCGACTTGGGTACCACATCGATATTCCATCTCCTCCAACGATCACTTCGCGTAGTGGGCCGACACAAGATCCGGCCAGAACACCGCGTCTTCGCCCTTTTTGGTATTTCTTGATGAACGACGCAACGTTCACGGCCAGTCCGGAGCGAAAGAAGAGCGGCTTTGAAATCCCCTTCTCGCTGATTGTCAGCCACAGCAGCACCTTCTTGGGGAACTTGGTGTGTGAAATGAGCTTCACCTCGGAGCTCATTTCCTTCGTAGAGAAAGTAAAATACGAAGTGCCCTGCCAGTCGTTGCCATCCAGGGTGAGATAGGTCTCGTCGTCCATCACCATCGCCATGTCGCGATTCGTCGGGAAAATCGAGCTGACCATCTTATTCAGCCGCTGCCGCTGCCGCTGCGTCATTGCCTGCAGCTCCAAAACCAGTGGACGCGACTTCCGCTTCCTGACATGTATGTTCATGTTCATCGGGTACTTTTTCACTGTTTGGCCGGTTGAACCGACCTCCCGACCAAGCGCACGCAGCGATGTAGACACTTTTCCCTCGGTCTTCCTCTTCAGCATCCTTTGGAGCTTCTTGTCGCTCAGGGTCGTCGGCCGTCCGGAACCGGGCTTTCTTTCGATGCTCTGATTGTTGTCTAATAGTGCCAAGATGTTGTAGATGCCGGAACGGGCGTATCCGGCGTCCTTAAAGTGCCGCACGATGTCCGTTTTTGACGCGGCGGGGTGCCGTTATTTGAACGAACAAACTTCTGAACGGAGTTGCTTCACTGTTTTTGCCATCACGGTTAGGGTTCGACTGATAAAGCTGTCAAATTTTGTCTGCTGACTCATGGGTTACTATGATTGATGCTGCATGGGTAGTTTCGTCAGTGCGGGTGAAGGTAAACCCATGAAAAATTGGCAATCTTTGTCCATTTTTTTAAATGCACACGTTAAGAAGCGGACCGAAAGATTTGTTAAGCTACCTCCCTCTTCAAATCTTGAATGAAATTTGTTAGAAGTATTGACCAATTTTGCTACACGCTCAAAACACCCTCTGTTTTATTTGTATTGCTGTCCCTTTTTTTTCTAACAGAAAAGTTACTCAATTTTCGTAAAAAGTTAATCAATTTTTTGGTAGATCCACTTTTTACGAAAATTGAGTAACCTTTCCGTGTGAGAAAAAGAGAATATAATTCTTCTCAGTCACTAAGTAGAATGCAACGGGAGTACAGTAACAGATCTGAGCATGGCTTATTTGAAATTTCACGTATTAAATTAGCTCCGATTGCTGAGCAGTTTTTTTAAATGCTAAATAATACATTCTTATAGCTAAGGTTCGCTTAGAATTCTAACATGGATTGGCTCTAGATCGCTTTCAACTGATCAACGTAATTGAACTTTCTGAACGCCTGCGCTTGGTGAAGTGAATGTATAAATATTTTAATATAAAACCATACGTCATAAGCCACTATTTGCCCCAAAAGCCGATGAGTTTTCTTTTGCTAATTCGGCAAGCAGCAGAGATTTTCTTTTAAAAAACTACATTTTTTTAGATATGTTAGCCTGCCAGAGCCAATATTTCATTCTTTGTGATTTAACCAGAATATCTGTATGCTACACCCATTTGACGTTCGACTGCTTACACGTGGTTTACTAAAAACGGTAACTTTTTAAAGGGTTAAAGATTATGATCAGGAGAGTTTATTTCTCCCGTAACATTTTCAAATATTGCTCCAATTTTTCGAGTAAAAGCATTGACAATTTTGAAGAGTGTAGCCGAATTAAATGTTGGAACTGTCGCAGCTCAATAGATAGATCGGTAAGTTTGGGCCCCAAATTTTTAGAAGGAACATGTATTTCAAAAAAGTTAAATTTCACCGTATAGTAGAAATTGGTGAGACCATTCCGATTATAAGAAACATGTTTAAACTCATTTTTATTAGCAACTGCGTCGTTTTCGTTGCCAAATTTTGAGTTCTGCTCTCTACTAGACAAATTAAGAAGTATCAGCTTCTGTGAGAGTAGAAGAATTATTTTTTTCTTATGGTCTGAGGGTTCCTCGTATGTAACGTTTTCAAAAAGCAAATTATCGTCCTCTTTTCTTCTCTTTAGTCCTGATATTGTCTGCAAAAACGAGTGACGAACAAAATACATGATGAAGTTGGTGAATCTGATTTTTGATTTATAATATACTGATGATAAAATGATCACATCACAAATAAAAATTTATAACCACAAATAAGCCATTTTGGATGGAAATCAAAAGCTGGTCTTAGTATTTTGACGTATGCGACGATGGCTTTAATTTTCAAAATAGTGATTTTTTATGAAAATCAGGCTTTGGCAATATTGTGTTGTCCGTCACTGTGGTTTAAGAATAAATGATTAGCGTATCGTCTGGTTGGTTCATAGACTACCTTAGAGTGAATTATATAAACAAACGACAAACGGTACATCAGAACATTAAATTAAGCTTTGAGTTTGATCAATGATATAGACGGTGCGGGTGTTTTTATGAACTGTCATGACGTCATATGAACTCCCAGTAATGTAACACAGTGTTCCGCATCCATCGATCCTATTATTCTTTGCAGTCCAAGGTTCCACTTCTTCTTACAGTCATGAACATTTGAGTTCATAATCGCCGATCCATTCGTCAAAACTGGCGCTAATTTTTGGTTGTTTTAACTTTTTGCCTAATCCCGTCGTGGGTTTTTGGAATCCCACTGAAACCCAAGCGGATGTCCTCAGATTGGGCAAGAGTCCTGTACGATATGCCGTCCTTCGAAGCCATTCGCGCTAGAGCAGTTTCAAGAGGGGAGACCGTCGATGGGAAATATTGCGTGATTGTTGTACCTCTTTTTGGAATTGTGGTTGAAGTTGATGTTGACGGCTGATCACCAGCCCCATCTGGAGAAGCAGCACGTTTCAGGATAATTTTGTGCAATCCTTTGAGATGTGTTTTCATTACTGCACTAGTGCAAAGCACCTTCTAATGTTCATTAAATAACCTTATGAAAATTGGCCACAAGTAAATTACCTTATGAAATGCTATGATAGTTGTCACAACCACTTCTGATGGTTTGCTTATGGCAACCATATAAGTTTCATTGTATAACCTTATGAAATTCATTTGTTGGTGCAATGGAACTCATATGTATTGGTTATACTTATTATTGCTTTAGTAAGTGTATTTTTTAAATTCTACTGAAAATTTCGTTTTACCTCAAATATTCCCGCCGAAAATTACTCTTTATTAATGAATTAAAGAAGTGGGCTTCGTGGTCAAGCGGTTAGCGGCGTCACCCGTCGTTCAAGCGATTGTCATGAAGTGAGGGTTCGATTCCCGCTCCAAATGAATTGAAAATGGAAATGATGTGGTATAATTGTATAAATTAATAATACATTTTATCCATATGCACGGTATTGAAATATCTAATGCCGCAAAAGTTGTAGCGATCTGAATTTAATTACATCGTACTTTATTTTGTCCAGTACTGTACGACCACCGGTGGAAACCTAAACGCCAACCCATCAGCACCGCTACTTTGCCACTCAGCTACCCTTCGCTACCGAGCCAGATTACGCAATCGAGACTTAAACCACTTGACCTACAGAAGAAGAAAAAACCGAAACATACCCCCAGGGCGGCCTCTGCCACCGACACACGACATATGAGGAAATATCGACAGCTTAGATCATATTGCCGTGGCCCAGCCTGTCTGCAATTCAACCTGCCGTACTGTTGTGATCGATTCGAACTACAAACACACTAACAAGTGGGCTAATAATTTCGCAAAAAAAGAAGCTAAATGTTAACAAATGTGCAGTAAAAGCAAAGAAGAAGAAACGAAAAAAAATAGAAGAGAGCCCCACCCATCCATCGTTGTTGGCGGGCCGCGCGATGAGAGATTGGATGATTAACTAATGCGTGTGTCTGTACAGGCCCCAAAGTCTCTTTCATGTGCGTGCTCTGTACGCCGCTCTTGTATGTATCTCTTGAAGACGTAATTATCGCCGTTCAAATTCACATAGAAAAGCGTGAAAAGCGCAGTCTTATGTTTTTTTTTATGTAACATTGTTGATTCTCTTTCTTGAAGTTGTCATTGATCACCGCCGTCGTAAAATTTGAATTTATAGATTTCAGTTTTCGAGCAAAATGGCCCAATTTCCTTTACTAGATGGGCCATAAACGCCGACAGGCAATTACTTAACGGGGGTAGCCGATAAGATCTGCTCCGGTTGGCGGGTGCGTAGCCTGTAGGTTCGAAAGTTTAGAGTTATTGCGGCTATGTCTTGTCATTGCGTTTAGTCTCGTAATGGTTGTTATGATGTAATTGGATGCGATTATCGGCGGCGATGGAAACGAAGACGACGAGTCTACAATCGCAAACAAAAAGCTGTGCCTTGATTGAAAGGAAGCGACCTTTGGAAGGAATGAATGTGATTTGAGATTACCTGATAGAAATACACTATCAGACGGAAGTATTGATTCATTTCGACAAGTATTGCAACCTGCACTTCGCAACCTGCAAAACGATTGTAACCTTCATTTCGAAAAGTATTGATTACCTGCAAAAATGTAGACTTCAGCAAAGCTATGGTTCGGAATTCGACCACTATATAGGTATTCCTTACATGAGCTATCATCCGACCCCTATATTTCCGTCGTAGTTGTTTATTTCAGATTCATGGGATGTGTTTTAACAATTCGTGAAGACAAAACATAGTTATTCGGTATTTGCATAAGGCTTGCTTCATTTAGAATTGGAACAAACTTTTGCTCATATTGTGGCGCTCCTGGTGGTCGGATTTGGAAGTTCTTGGCGCCCACGTGTCGGGAATTTTGTCAGCTTCACGTATGTATTTTTGACATTCCGCAAATCGACTGTACTTTGTATACAATCAACATGGAAGCCGAAAGAAGGGAAAAAAAATGTGCACAGTTATTTGGAAAATCCATTGTGGTCTGCATCTAGGCTAGCTAAACAGCTGAAATTGCCCAGAAATACCGTATGGCGCGTTATCAAACGGTATAAGGAAACATTGACGACGATTCGGAAGCCTCAAGCCAACCGTCGGAGTGGAACTATCAACCGGAAACTGCGTGATAAGATTTTGAAGACGATTAAGAGGAATCCCAATCTGTCGGACCGTGATTTTGCCAGAAAATTCGGTGCTGCCCATAGTACCGTGAGGAGAACTCGACTCCGGGAAGGAATCAAGTCGTATCGAGCTAGCAAACAGTCAAATCGGACCATAAAACAGAATAGTGTGGCCAAAATCCGTGCTCGGAAGCTATACGACCAGGTGCTGACCAAGTTCGACGGGTGTCTTCTGATGGACGATGAAACCTATGTCAAGGCTGACTTCGGGCAAATCCCAGGTCAAAAATTTTACTTGGCAACGGCTCGAGGGGATGTTCCAGCCAAATTTAAATTTGTTTTTGCCGACAAATTTGCACGAAAATTCATGATTTGGCAGGGCATTTGCAGCTGTGGCAAAAAAACGAAAGTTTTCGTTACAAATAAGACAATGACGTCGGAACTATACCAAAAAGAGTGTCTCCAAAAACGAATTTTGCCGTTCATTCGATCCCACGACCATCCCGTAATGTTTTGGCCAGATTTGGCAAGCTGTCATTACAGCAAAGTCGTTCAAGAATGGTATGCAGAGAAATGGGTCCAGGTTGTTCCGAAAAACCTTAACCCACCCAACTGCCCCCAGTTACGCTCTATTGAGAAATACTGGGCAATCATGAAGAGGAGACTCAAGGCAAAGGGAAAGGTTGTCAAAGACATCAATCAGATGAAGACCTGGTGGAATAAGATAGCTAAAACGATGGACGAAGAAGGTGTGCGCCGCCTAATGAGCCGTTACAGGAAAAATTCGAGAATTCCTTCGAAACCGTCACGAATAATTTTATCCGTATTTTTTCATAAAAGTATGAAGAAAACGCTACATTTGTATATAAAAAGATCTTGAATTCAATAATAAATAACTGAAATACAGGCAATTGTTTTTGTTCCAATTCTATCTGAAGCAAGCTTTAAAATTTTCGAACTTTGCGCTTAACTCCGTTCATTAGGGTTTGTACAGACTCTTCAGAAATCGTAGAAGCCGTCTTTGTCCAAATTTGCTGGAAGTGTTTGATGTTTTTGATTCCTTGCTTCTTTCCAGAAAGCTTCCGCTTCATCAGAGCCCAATATCTCTCGATTGGTCGTAGCTCTGGGCAATTTGGCGGGTTTGAGGTTTTTGGTACCATGTTCACTTGATTTGCTTGGTACCACTCCATCGCAGTTTTAGCATAGTGACATGATGCCAAATCGGGCCAGAACAAAGGGTTTTCTTTGTGACTTTTGATGAAGGGTAGCAATCGCTTCTGCAGACACTTTTTCTGATAGATCTCCTTGTTGATTGTGCCTGTAGTGACGAGAGAGTTACTCTTTTTGCCACACGTGCAAATTGCTTGCCACACAAGGTATTTTTCGGGAAATTTCGATGCCTTCTTCGTTCTGAAATGCTCAGCTGTAGCATTTCTGGCCATAGCAGAATAAAAAGCCAGTCCTGGAAGCTGCTTGAAATCCCCCAGTACATATGTTTCATCGTCCATAACAACGCATGAAAACTTCGTCAAATATTCGCAGTACAAACGTTGAGCCCGTGATTTTGCTGCCAAGTTCTGTTTGTTGTCGCGATTTGGAACTGTTTTTACTTTATACGACTTAAGTCCCAAACGTTGTTTTGATTTTTGGACCAAACCAGGCGACATCCCTATTTTACGAGCCACTGCTCGAATGGAGAGATTTTGATTTTTCGTTAATATCCTTTTCACCTTTCGGTCCATGACAGGATCAGCGCGTCCAATGTTTTTATCACTTCTCGGTTTCCTCTCCACCGTCAAACGTTTCGAAAATGATTTGAGCACATCGTGAACAGTGGATTTAGGCAAATCCAATGTTTTTGCAAGGTCCCGTATTGACAAGTCAGGATTTGCCGTACGCTCGTACAAAATTCGCTCACGCACTTGTTTTTCTTTCGTCGCCATCTTGAATACTAAACATCAAATGTAAACATCAATCATAGTATTTTTCATCATAGACTCTCAGCTATACCACAGTGAAATTTTTCATTCGTACGTGCAATATTTCAAAAGTTACAATGATTTGAAGGTGTCCGGATTAATGTGGATCGAGTGAAAACTTTTTTACGAAAATAAATTTTCAGTGTAGTTCTCTTCCGGCGATCACCTGAGAAAAATGATTTGCTGCAAAAATATGTCCGTTCTGAACTCGAAAAGAACTTGCATTGGTGGCTGATACCAAGACACGCTGGAATAGCATGTTATCCATGCTCAAACGGTTCTATGACTTGAAGGGGCCCGTTAAAAAAAAACTCTGATCGATTTGATGCTTGATAATTTTTTGCCTGTAGGTGAAATAATTCAAGCCCTCGAACCCGTTCAACCTGCTGTGGAACTACTCTGCCATGAATTCTGCACTCTATAAGAAGCCGGCGTGGCGCTCCAATTTATGTTCGAGCAATTATCAAACCAAGCCACAGAAATTGCCGCCAACTTATTCGATGCTCACAAAGAACGAATTCAAGAGTGACGATTCTGAGACGACGACCACAACCGACGATCGGTACGAAGATGTCTCCATGGATGATTTTTTTTCTGGTTTATCGGTTAAACATCCAACTCGTGAAGAGACTGCAGCAGATCAAAACACCTGTGTTACCGGTGGCAACTACGTTGACGCCAGGATCTTTGCAAGCAATCCGTAAACAATTCTCCTACTATGAATCTGAAGGGATTAAGGGCAAATAATTGACACTGATTTTCGACGCTCTTGTAACCATTCGTCCAACTTCGGTCGAACCAGAGAGGGCATTCTCAGCAGCTGGCAACATTGCCAACAAAATCCGATGCGGATTGGGAGATGAATCGCTCAGTATGCAGGGCTGGTAGCGGATTTCTGGATAAATAATAGTGACTTTAGTGACCATTTTCCGAAAAATAGTGACTTTAGTAACTTTTGGATGCAAAAAGTGACTTTTTAGTGACTAGCCTCAAAATAGTGACCATGTCACTAGAAAAAGACCAGCTACCAGCCCTGAGTATGTTATGTCTACTTAAGTTTCACTTTGCCCAGCTCAACAAGCAATGATTTTAACATTTCATGTTTGTCAATAAATATTGTTTTTCACTCAAACGTCCAAATCAAAAGTATTTTTTTATTTCTGAAATTTTCACAAATACCGGTATTGACTCCACCAAATACCGAATTTACCGGTATTTTTCAAAAATGGCCAATACCATTACTAGGTGCTAATACTAGGTACACTCTTTTGAAGATTGAATTTGTTAAACAGGTTGAAGTTTTGATCACGAGACGCATCTGTATTTGATCGTAAAGTCACTCCCAGGATTGAACATTCTCGGAATTAATTTGATTACATTTTTAATTTAATAATGTAGCATTGAATGCTACTACGGAAACAGGGAAAGAATTCGAAGACCGATTGGGAGAAGCAAAATCTTAATCCCATGTCCTTGAAAATCACCACCATCACATGATAATTTCTCTCGCCAAGTAATTGTTTTCACGCTTCGTTGATCGTCACTTTAGAACAACAACAGCGAGTCATATGGCAATCCATCACCTTTTTATTGCCTCACCTTTGCGGTTGGAATTTATTACCTGAAGTCTTCTACAATTGTTGGAAATGCCTTTATCGTGAGGACATAGCTTGGATGAATCATGAAACACAAATGTCTCGCTGAGAGAAATGTCTCCCTCGCCAGAAGTTAGCAACGAAGGTGACGAGATTCTGATAAATTCCGGTTCCGTGATATGACTGATAGACAGTTCAATACCCACGAACAGAACAATATCGATCCAGCGCAGGTATTCGGTGCACGCAAAGCAGGTCGAGACCATTCGTTGAATCACGCAGTAGCAGCAGCATCATCGCCATCATGTGACCTCATATCTCTCTTCTTTTTTTTTCTCCCTCTACAGAGCTCGGCACCTCGGCACTTGGTTTCAGAACCGAGCCCAAGGACGCACGCAATTCATCACGCAGCAGACGATGCCGGTGGGTTTTGAGAACAACAATAGCCATTTCAATCCAAATCGGATCGGTTCGCATCATCAGCTCAGCTCGTTTGCTCGTTTCCAATCTCGGACACACGGGTCAGATTCATTCAATATTTGCTGCCGCATACAAATGATGCAATTACCATATTTATCTGCGCGGACTTGCTTGACCGAGCACAGCCATACCGAGAGTCATACCCTATTATTGTAAAGGAAATAATAATGTGCAGATGTATGAGTTTGAGTGTTCGGAAATTTCAACTGACGATGATGAATTTACAGACTCAAAAATACTCGCTGATTTCATTCTGACTCTTATCATCGCGTGGTTGTTCGCTCATTACTACGAATCATTTCCTATCTCGGTTGTTATATGTAGGAAGCAAAAAACACAGCTTCACGTGAGCAGATGACCACGAATTGTTGTCTAGTAATTGCACCGTTTCAGGTAGTAAGCCGGCTGCTTAGTCAGCAAAATTATCAATTATTCTACGTGACATTAGGCTTCCTTCCCGACGGGTGATGAGCCTTGTTTACATGAGATGAGCTTCGTGAGATCACATCACTTACTGGACCGCCGTGACCTCTCTGATGTAATCCTTCTTCTCTCACCGAGCGGTGCCACATTCTAATGTCAATCATTTCCAGAGGCTTCGGGGGGGCAGCGAAGCTAAAAATAGTCTTCAAATGATCAAATCTCGGCAAATAAATAATCACAGCCGCACACACACACACACACAAGCCCGTTTCCAGTGAAACGACGACCTTCAATTCAACGACTATGTGAATCCCTCAAACCCCATAAATAGATTGCGTTTAGTGTGGGGGTACACAATGTGTTGTTGTTGCTGCTGTTGGACAGGGCGGATGTTGGGTGGCGACGATGGGCCGACCCGAAACGGGCGATAGCTGGAGTTGGTGCAAGGGGAGGCTAGTTTTTCATCCATATGCGGGTCAATCAAACAACCGGAGCAGAACGATTTCCATTATCAAAATAAACCGATTTGTTTGCTGTGTTATTACAGTTCAGAACGATGCGCGAACGCGTAACATGTGGCTTATTGAGAGTGGTCCACAGTGGTCGATTCGAAGATGCTAAAAGACTTGAGTGAAATTAATGGAAATTATTGCAACCAATTTAGGTTTTACAGTTCTGTTTTGAAATGCACAACATTTTCTAAAAGGCGTTGGTCAAGGCCTACTTCCGATAACCTATTCGAAGGATGCTTACTTTGTATGGCCGATAACGCTATCGTATGGCCGTTTAGATGCAAATGCAGAGTGGCCACACAATCTTAACAATCTCCGCATTTTTTCCGCATTTTTGCCTAATTTTCCCGACTGGGAAAATGAGTTAATATTAATTCGATTAATAGATATTTTTGATGTTTTTAAGGAAATTGCTTAATCGGAAATTCGGACTTGTTTCATTTAGGCAAAATGACGGATAGTAGCCGCAAATCGGGCTTCTTGCGTATTGCGTAACTTGTTTTGGTCTCTCATTTTGCAAACGAGAACAAAAATCATTGATTGTAGAAGCATAAACATCGAAGAAAAATAGTAAACCATTGGACATTTTCGAGGACAAAATGACGCACGAGCGGTGCGTGCATATTGTATCAAAGACTTCGTGATTTCAACGTCGTTCACAGTTCGTAGACAATTATCTGAGCTACCAAACTCTTTTCAGTTTGATTCACTACCAGACACTTTTCATTTATTGAAAACCCTCGCTCCATCGTCGCATTTTCGTGCGACAGGATGAGCACCTTTCTAACACATGTTGTCAAATTTAGCAGCTCCTTCTTGGAATGACCAATCAGTTCTAGCCAAAATTTGTCCAAACGCTGTTCTTTTCTCTGGAATCCGGCAAGCAACGTCTTTGAAGACGGCATTGCGCACAGCTGCCCAAATTCTTCTTTCACTTTGTGAGTAACTGCAGCGCTCAGATAGTCTTTATCTACGAACTTTTCCAAACACAGCTTCAGACGCTTTTTAGTTATGTCCGTTGAGTGAGTTATAACATCAGGGTTAATACAGATGACGTAAAGACTGTATTCGATGAAATTTGGACACACAAAATAGGTCACCAAAAATTTTCCTTGAGCCCGATTCTTTTCAAACTTTCTGGAAATAAAGTACTACTAAATGGTTAAGTTTTGACATCATTGGTTTATTGAACCTCTTCTCCCAACCCAAATGCCCGCACCTTTGCCTTGACCCCTTTCATCAAATTTTGGGCAATGATAGGACCGACTACCTTACTTACTTACTTACTTTTAACCACACTTTCTTTAGTTCAAGTTCATGTTCTATATGTTTTGGAGTTTTAACGAGCTTTGCCTTCATGATTGCCCAAAATTTTTCAATTGGGCGACGTTCCGGAGTGTTTGGAGGGTTAACGTCTTTTGGTACAAAAACTACATTATTATCTTTGTACCAGTCTAAGACGGGCCTGGCATAGTGGCAAGATGCCAAATCTGGCCAAAACAGTGTCGGGCCATCGTGAGATCTCAAGAAGGGCAGAAGTCGCTTTTGGAGGCATTCGTCCTTGTAGATTTGTCCTTTGACGGTCGCAGAGGTGATGAAGGGCTGACTCATTTTGCCACATCCGCAGATTGCTTGCCAGACAAGGAATTTTTTGGCGAATTTCGACAGTTTCTTCTTCCGTACACTCTCCGGAACGGCCAAATTAGAGGTGGCGACGTAGTGTTCCTGTCCTGGCATTTGTTTGGTGTCGGCTTTAATGTAGCTCTCATCGTCCATCACAATGCAGAACGGTTTTGTGAGCCATTGCAGGAGTTTTGGCCACCGAGTTCTGTTTATCGCTCCGGTTCGGTGCCTTCTGGACCTTGTACACATGTAATCCAGAACGTTTCATTGTTTTCTACACAAAACAAACTGAAACTTTCGCCTTTTTCGTAACATCCCTGATCGAAATGTTGGGATAACGCTTAAATTGGTTCAATACCATCCTGGCCTTCTCCGGATTTGATGTGCCATGTTTTTTGCCACTACCATTTTTCCGCTTGGTTGTCTTACGGTCCTTGAACGTTTTGATCACATGAGATACGGTTGAATGTGCGATTCCGAGCTGTTTTCCGATCCATCGATGAGAAGCGTTTGGGTTTTCGAAAGAAGTGCAGAAAATTTGTTGGCGTACTTTTTCTTCATTCGAAGCCATCACTGAAATCACTCGACCGATTTTCACGAAACTCATTACACAATTGACACAACACAATGAAATACATTCAGTTAAAATTTCAATAATTTTTACCCACACGCTAAAAAGTTACGAACAATTGCGTGTGTCCAAATTTCATCGAATACAGTCTTTAACGCGTTAAAGGGTATGTCAAAGGAGGTTTGTTGAGTAGCTTCTTCAAAAAACCACAGTAAAAAGATCGAAAGGCCTTCAATTTCTGCATATTCTCTCGCTTTCTTGATTGCCGATCTAGAGGCAAAACCGATTTCTACATTAAGGGTTGACAGAAGATTGCTCTCCGTCAATTCTATTTCAATTAACGATTTTGCATTGACTGTCAGACGCTCGGGCTTACCAATTTTCTCCATAGCGGCTCTAACTAGTCCCGTCAAATTGTCAAACGTAATGACAAAATCCAGCTTTGGTCCCAGCATCATATCGCCTACCGCATCAACCACAACAGCGAACACTTTTGATCGGAATACCAACAAAAAAGCTCCGTTTGAAATTCGGATGACTTTCCTTCAGCTTCCATTCTTCCTGCTTCTTGACTTCGTCCAAAAATCTTCTCAAATGGGGCAACATTTGAAGCACTCTTCTAGCAACTTGTTTATTTTCCACCCAACTTCGCAGAATCTCAGTAGAAAAACTGACGAACCTGAAAAAAACACGATTTTACATAATTTTTATCTAAAGCTCTCGATAGGTAATTCTAGTGATCAAAAATATCGTCTTGCATCAATTGGTCGACATTTTATATTTAGTCTATTTATCAGGGGTTGAAAAATGCACAGCTAATTTGAAAAGCAATGTCTGGTGCATTTGGTGTCTTTGTTATTGCTGTAAGGTGACTGGCCACTGCACTGACAAATATTTGTCGATTATACAAATGGACTGAGACTTTACGGTATTTAAAAAATGACAGCAGTGTTACCACCGCAGGAACTCGTTTAGCATATACAAAGAAAAACATATTGTAAAAAAACGAGCAAAGTTAATCTCTGCACTAAAATTTACATTAAGACATACAATACCCGAGCAAAGGTTTGTACCAAAGTGATAACATGTTCTAATATCTGATTATCACTGTTTGATCCCTAAATATGTTACCATTCAGGCTGAATAAACAGCCAAAATAACAAAAGTGATAACAAATTAATGTTCGTTGGATATCACTCGTTTTATTATCATTGAGTTCATTTTGATAAAAAAAATTGTGATGTGAACAAATTCCTTGAGATAATTTCAAATTATATTATCAACATGATATCAAATTCATACACCAATTACTGAAGTGACGATTCTGGTGGAAAGCTCAATTTCATATCCATGACATGCTGGTAATATTGAGCATTCGTCAGCATGCTGGTAGTATTCAGTTACGTTGGTCAAAAATCGTCTTTGAAAATTGATAACAGATGATAACTAAATAAGTCAATGTTGATAACTAAATTTGTTATGCGATAACAGGTGACCTCAAAATGAGATCTGAGATAACAAAACTTGTTACTTATTTGATATCAGTTTGTTATTTTACTTTGCTAGGGTAGCGCTTCAGCCAAAAGGATCACCTAAGGAGTCTAAATCAAGTAAAATAAAACCAAAAGTAAGTCACGTGTGAAACCTCACCTGTCCCAGCCGTGTAGCCAGATCTTCCGAGCGGTACGTTTTTGAACAGGCTTAACAAAGCCAGCATAAGACGATCCAAATGCCAATCTGTTAGTCTTAGCCCCGCCTTGAAGGAATTCTGTACAACGTGCAAGCCGCAGGACTTCAAAGCCAGGGCTGATTTCACCGGTCAATTCTTTGAACGCCTTCCAGTTGACAGCCCATCTTAAGAGCACTGAGCTATCTTCTTCAGAAATTCTGGATGTGCAGAAAAACACTGTTTCATTCCGTTTATGAAACAGTGTTTGATCGTTGAACCGAGTAGATGACATAAACGCTACTCAAATCATTTGAAAAAGGTGTGAGTATGGTTCCTTCCATATGACAAAAATTCCCAGTGGATTTTGAAATTTTCTACTTTTTCCCGCATATTTCCCGATGATTTTGGATTCCCGCATTTTTCACGCATTTCCCGATTTTCCCGAGTCTGTGGCCACCCTGCAAATACCACCTACTGATTTCTATGATCGATAGCAACATTTTCTACGGAATTATAATGCCTATAAAGCTAGCATGCCATGGAGTTGCATTTATTTCCATTCTAAAGGGTGTACGGAATCAAATTGCGACACACAAAAATATTCGGCAAAATTCGCCCGTTCAACCAATCATCTTCAAACTTTCAGGGAGTAAATAAAACATGTTATGAATATTTTCCTATGTTTGTTTTATTCAATTTCAATTCCATATCCAAATGCACGAGCCTTCTTCTTTAAACTACTCATAAGGTCCTGTACAACATTTGGACCAACAATTTTTTTTCGCGTGGCAATCCATTTATTCTTCATATCTTCCTCCGATTTCTCTTCCTTAGGATACTTCCGAGGTGCCTGCGTCATGATGGCCCAGTACTTTTCAAATGGCCGCAGTTCCAGTGCGTTCGGGGGGTTGAGATGCCGCTGCACGAAATTGACCTCCTAAGCCTTGTACCACTCCAAAACCTCTTTCGAGTAATGGCACGAGGCTAAATCCGGCCAGAAAATCGTAGGACCATCGTGTGATCCTCAGAAGAGGAAGTAGACGCTTTTGGAGGCATTCCTTTAGGTACACCTGCCCATTGACCGTTCCAGCTGTCACGAATGGGGTCCTCCGCTTTCCACACGAGCAAATTGCTTGCCATATATTTTTTTGGCAAACTTTGACATCTTCTGCTTTCTAACGTCCTCAGGGACATCGAATTCGTCTGGAAAATGGAGCCCCGGAAGCTGCCGGAAGTCTGCTTTTACATACGTCTCATCATCCATAACGAGGCAATGTGGTTTCGTCAACATCTGGGTGTAGAGCTTCCGTGCACGTGTTTTATCTACCGTATTCTGCCGTTCATCGCGATTAGGCGCCTTTTGGGCTTTAAACGGGTGTAGTCCTTTACGTTTTTTCGCATCTTGCACGGAAGATTTGGTTAGATTCAGTTTCTTCGTTACATCTCGAACTGAACTGTTGGGATTCCTCTTGAAAGCTTGAACTACCCGCTTGTGATCCTTAACACTATACGGAGATCAATTTTTGCAACTTTTTTCTTTGCGATCGATGGTCAAACGTTCGTGGTACCGATTTAAAACACGAGAAACCATAGAATGTATCATTCCCAGCTTCTTGCTGATGACACGATGAGAAAGATCCGGATTTTCGAGGTACGAGCGCAAAAATTTCTTTGCGCCGCTACTGTTTTTCCGACTCCATCTTCGCAACGCTTGCACATCTGCTAGTGAAACTTACACAGCGTAAAAAAATACACATTGAACGAATTCCACCCAAAATTTCAATAGAATATACCCAACGGGTAAAAAGTTACAGCCATTTAAAAGTGGTGCAATTTGATTCCGTACAACCTTTACTAGTGTTCTTTTCGGAACTCTCCTCAAAACCATCCTCAAATCATCAATGCTGAATACCATCCTTGGGGACTGTCTATATCCATCTCCGGTCTGGGTCATTCCTGACACTTACGGCTGGCAATTGCACTCGCAGCTGATTCTGCTTTGCTAGCTTATGGTCATGCGGGATCAAGTCCCTATCACTTCGAAGTTCTCTGAGCACAAACCTCAAATACTATTAGGACTTCAGGCGTGAAATTTTCAAGAATTGTCTACCCCATTGGAGCATCGATTGGTTAGCAATTTTAGCGTTGTTTGTTTTGTTTTGCTTGTGATTTTTTGTCTAAAAAATCACGAAGTGATAATTAACCTAACCTATAAATCATATGGAAAAAGAACTCCTTCCAGTTTCACCTTATGCGAATGTGCTGATGTGTGAAGACCACTACGTTCATTTAATTTTGACAGTTTTGTCTGTAATTCGCTTGGCCTAAAGGGTGTCCATGATAAAATTGTATCGGAAGAAAATTGCTCTATTCTTTAACCTGTGGGTTAAATTCATTGAAATTCAGTTTAGGTAAAATAAAAATTGTGTCATTGTCTTACAATAATGCAGTCATGATTTTTTTTTTCCTACGATTTTAGCTCACAAATTTCTGACTTGCCTACATGAAACTAGCCCAGCAATAGTGTGTAATCGACAGGGTGAAAATTCATTTGTAGTATTGCGATGAAAATAATAATAATATCAATACATGTGAATGTAATTGCGATGTCAAAAACACTGCCATGTTCTATCATGACGAAAAAATCGATGAGATTTCGAAGAAAATCTTTATCATCGTTTCCTCGCCCGATGGGATTTTCAAACGTATTTCGGTAAATATCATTGAAAGTGACATTTATCAGCCCTGACATTGCATATCGTGAAATCGAAAAGAAAAGTAGTGTGAAGCAGAAACTTTGTATACATCCCCAAGTAGTTTTTCCCCCCCCCCCCCCCCCCCCCCCCCCCCCCCCTGGCCCCCTTCCCCCCCCCCTTCCCCACCCCCCCCCCCCCCCCCCCCCCCCCCCCCCCCCCCCCCCCCCCCAAAAAAAAAAAAAAAAAAAAAACAAATTAGTTTCTCCATCCTTCAATCCCGGATGTTTATACATCGAATTTAAGGTGGTTTTACTATTATGCTTTGATGCATTTTATCATTATTCAAAGCAGTAGCACAATTACGCTTAAAACAAAATAAGCAGTAGCACATTTACCCTTAAAGTCAAAATGTATGGCGAAAGGTCACGGTTTCAGTTTCTCAAAGCTTTGAAAGTGAACGAGTTTTTCTAAAAAAAAAAAAAAAAGTTCCCGAAAATGAAAATTGTTCACGTTTTCAGGATGTTTCCCTTTAAACGTTATTATGTTCATGATTACGTGATTCAGTTCACGGTGTATTTGTGCTTGTTCTCGAATTCATGACTGCAGTTTACGGATCTGAGCACGGATTTTTTTCCGTGTAGAATTCATATCATTTCTGATTAGAATTCATATCACATGCTGCATGGATACAAATTTCATCAATTTAAATTAAAAATATCGATGTTCAACTTGAAACATGAGAATTATTTAAAGTAAATAGAAAGAATGATTCGAACGAAAATAACATTGGATCGTTATTGCGAAGTTCAATATTCAATTTTATTTGTGATATGAAATCAGAATAACGTGAAATTATATTATCATCGCAGTGCTGTAGTAAACAATCATGTGTTTGGCAGCGAATCTTGTCCTAACTGTGTGATTGCCGCGAATCGTTTAGTTTGGTTCGCGATAGTTTGGTAGACAGGTGCAAGGCGGTTGAGCTAAGAATGGCTACGGTGGAGGAAATTTTGATCAAACATTCGCCGGAGCAGGTGGATATTCTGAAGAAAACGAAAAGGTAGCGACGATGTTGATAGGTTGGAGGAGTTGAGTTCGAGATACGATGCTATTTTCTTTCACCTGCAATGCCATATGGGGCAAGCATGACGAGTTTGGATAGGCATTATTTAGATACCCTAGAAGCAGAACGCCAACAAGTAGGACCCCACAGAGGATTTTCAGACAATTGAGAGGTGGTAAGTGCTCTCAAAAACGCCGAGCGAAACAGGTAATTGTTATCCATTTTGTCCCCTGAATTATATGAACTATATTATATGATCACATAGCTTATCAAGGTGAATCCTGATCCATCGAGCCCTACCATAGAACCGCCTTCCTGTGATCTTTGTGGGGATGCAGAGGTAAACACGGTCCCTAAACAGCAAAGGTCACACTAACTTTCCTTCCCTATTCCCCCGCCGGCGCCGGCGCCGCCGCCGTTGGTATTAATAAAAATAAAAAACGGGGGAATGGGGCGGGTCCCCCCCCCCCCCCCCACCATTTTATTTTGTGCAATTTCACTGATTCTGATCAATCACGGAGTAGCAACCATTGATACGCGCAGTCAGTCAAGCTAAGCTAACATACATTAATTGTTATGTTTGTGTTCTCCGTGCGTGGAGTAACGATTATGATGTAGAAGGAGATGTCTCGCTCATCGCCATGAGGCACCAAGAGTGGACAATAATGTTTTTTGCTAGAATGAAAGATATGAAGAGAAAGTTGAAAGTTCCGTCAGTGTACGGTAGGCTAGAAATAGAACAGAGGTATTGAAAATTGAGTGAAAGGGCATGGTAAAGTAGTATTCGAACCACAGGCGCTTCGTTTGCCTAACATCCCACTATGGGGTAGCTCGAGGAGCAGATCACCCTGCCACCTCGACGCGTCCTCCTCTTCCTTATCACACCTTCCCCCCCCTACCCCTCCCCTCCAACCACCATACACATTAACCCACCTCCCCCCCGCTCCCCCCCCCCCCACCTAACTTATCCAACCCAAACCAATCCAACAAATAGCATTTTAATTAAACACACCTCCCCGCGACCAATTACCCCCCCCCCCCCCGCCCCAAATCCCCCACCACCCACCCCCCCTACCGATGTTTTCCCCCCCCCTCCCCCCTCACCACAAAAAACCCCACCAAAAAAAAAAAAAAAATTTAAAACCAACCCAAAACCCCATATTTTTTTAAAAAAAAAAAATTCTCTCCCACACAATGTTTTTTCATCATACAACACACAAAAAAAAACATTGAATTTTCTGCTTCTAACCACAAAAGAATCATTGCAAAAATAGGATTAAATTACCCAAACCCCCATTCCCCTAAATCAAAACATTTTCTTTTTCCTCTCCACCAAAATTTACCCCTTAAAAATAATTATTTTTCTGTTTTTCAAAAACATAACATAATTTCACTCACACATCTTTTACACATAAATATGATTAAAATAAAGCAAATTTATTTTTCCCCCCAATAAACAAGTTTATTTTGTTACCGATTTTTCGTTGACGGTATTTTTTCTCCGTGTGTATAGTATTCTGAGAGCCTACACAGAAAAAAATCTTGTAGTAAAAACTACCATTTTACCCGACTATGCCTATCTTTAAAACTACCATGAAATTGCAGTCAAATTTACTACGTTTATGGTAAAACCTTCAACATTTGTGGTATATTTGACCGACCTCATATTGATATCAACCGCAACATGGTCGATCTAATCGCAGGCATGGTAAAATCAAACGCATTTATAGTCAGCTGAAAATTGTTGGTGTTTGCGCTTAATTTAACCCTCGAAATGGTAGTTTCTACTGCGGTTTTTTTTGCGTGTATAAACGGGCTGATTACACGGAAAAAAAATTATGATTTTTTACAGACACGTAAAAATTAATCTTGTTCAATTACAAGCCAAAGCAAGCGTAAACAACGAAATTATTTGCAATCTTTCATTCAGCAGACCTGATTTAGGCGATATCTAGCTTAAATTTACATGAAATATACCATGAATTCATGCCAAATTTAGCATTCCATTTTTTTTTATTAAATCATTTTTTTTACAGGCTCAATCGAATCAACTTTACAGAGCCAAGTTTTCATGTTTATATACATCAGTTATCTTAAAACTAAAGTTAGGGGGATAGAACCGATTACTCACGGCCGTCTCGAGGTTAATAGGAATAACAATTTAACGGATGAGAAGACGGGAGGGAATTTCAAGTATGGTTTACAAAGCAAATTTATTTTAAATTCTTAATTGTCAAAAAACTTATAAATATACAACTTTTGGTTTTATTTTGACTTGACCATTTTTGAGAAAGAAAAAAAAACCAACTCAGATAAATAAAAAACTTATAGTAAACATACATGTTAAACAAACTACAATCTAAGGCTAATGTCAACACATATATGAGCTTCATAAACTCCAGATCACGAACAGCCAAAACATCTCGAACCGGTACATTGGGTTGTTTACCTCGAGCTCGAAGGGAATCATAAAGCTCAGATCTGACTCCGCGATGCTCGGCACATGACCAAACAATGTGATCTGCGTCCTGGTAACCTTGTCCACATTCACAGCGATTGCTGTCGCTCAGCCCAACACGGTATAAAGGAGCGTTCAAAGAATAATGATTGGATCCTCCCAAACCAAGATTTTTTCGACACCTTTGGGATGATAGAATGTTGCCATCGCCCCAAATCTCCTTTACTCTATTTATAATGCCAGCTGACGAGTGACTGTTGATGAAAAATAGGACAAAAAATCATTGAAGGCGATTTGTTGATCATAAATATCGCCTCCATAGCGGGCACCTTTGCAAGCGAGTCCGCTCTCTCATTGCCCAGAATTGAACAATGAGATGGGACCCATACAAAGGTGATGATAAAATAACGCGCTAACGTTAACGATAAAGCACTTAGAAGCTCCTGTATTTTCATGAGTAAATACGAGGAGTGCTTTACCGGCCTCAATGAGCGAATAGCCTCTATAGAACTGAGACTATCCGTGAAAATGAAATACTGGTCCGGTGAAAGTGAGGTAATAATTTCTAGCGTAAAGTGTATTGCCGCTAATTCAGCGACATATACGGAACAAGGAGTTTGAAGTTTACGATTGGCGCTATAAATTTCATTAAATATACCCAAGCCTGCTGACTCCTCTATCAATGATCCGTCAGTGAAAAACGATTTAGTGGAATCAACTTGGCCAAACTTTGCAGCAAATATCACCGGAGCAATCATAGGAAGATGATGCTCTGGGAGACCATGAAGCTCCTGCTTCGTGGATAAATCAAAACGAACCGAACTGCCGAAGTCGGAGAAGCAAACACGATTGGGAATATTCGGCGAAGGGCTGACATAAAAAAACAAAAAAAACACTTTTCAGGTTCCTACTTTCTCCCCCCGTTTTGCTCCCCCCCCCCGCACATTCGTGCCCCGCCCCTTCCTCCACCCCCGGCGGACCACCCCGGCACCCCACCCGAACCCCCAACATCTTTAATCCCCCGTCCTTTTTCTTCTCCTCTTCCCCAACCCCAAATAATCCCCCCAATCACTTCAAACCTCTTTTTGAATTCATTAAAATTATAAGTAACATAAAACAATTTGTACAATTTGTGATTTGCAGAGTAACAAAAATTACCGTAAAACGGGGCGAATAGAAACAAAACTTCCCACTCTTAAACATATTACTACTAGCCTATGATTTTCTTCAAAAAATAAGCGGACATATTTTTCCCAGTTAGTATGACACTGAAAGAAATTCACCAAGCTATTCCTGGGTTGGCAACACTGCTGTCATTTTTTTTTAGAAAATTCAAAACATGGAGGTTCAAGTTTCATGCGTTTGTGAGTGCTCATAAACTTATCTTGTAGAAGCCATTTTATTTGATTCTCAACTTGTTCGCGTGCTGTAATCGGTAGATTATTAACTTAGCCAAGGTTTAACAGTGGAATTGCGGATCAACACCAGGTATTTTTTACCTAATCATTCATATTTGATTGTATAATCTCGATTCACACTTAAGCGGGGCGAATAGAAACAATGTCCTTGTTTAAGTTTTTGTTTGAAAATTAAGTGAAAATGACATCAAATAATTCTTATGATGTAATTCGCGCTCTTCATTTTCAGAAAACAATGGTTAGGAACTACAAACCGAAAGGTTCAACATCCTATAAAAAAGTGGATTCACACATTCTGAAGCAGGCCACTGAGGATGTTGCAAATAAAAAAATGTCCTTATGCCAAGCAGCTGCGCACTATGGTATCAGCTACTCGGTAATTTATAGGCATGCAAAAAAAGGAAATTCCATCAAACCCCAAGGCGGACAAACTTGCCTTTCTGAATCCGACGAAGCCTTGTTGGTGCAAAGGCTGAAACTGTACTCGGAATGGGGGTATCCCCTAGATACCTGGATGTTACGCCAAAATTCAAACGAAATCTACCAGGACCGGATATTGTTTATTCCTTTTTAAGAAGGCATAAACGGGAGCTGTCCTACAGGATGTGCCAGAACATCAAAAGGAACCGGTGTGCTGTTTCAAATAAAATCGTCAACGAGTACTTTGACAGATTGCACAAGGAACTCCAGGATGTTCCTGCTTCCAACATCGTAAACTACGATGAAACGAACCTATGTGATGACCCGGGAAAAAAGAAGGTTATTACAAGACGAGGCTGTAAGTACCCGGAACGTGTTATGAATAGTACTAAAGCGTCTGTTTCGGTGATGTTTAGTGCGGCAGGAAACGGGACAATATTACCTCCGTATGTCGTGTACAAGGCTCTTCATTTGTATAATTCATGGACTGAAGGTGGGCCACAGCACGCTAGATACAATCGTTCAAAGTCGGGTTGGTTTGATTGTTCTTCTTTCGAAGACTGGTTGTCTACAATTGCAATTCCCTATTTGAAGAAGCAAACGGGAAAACGAATTTTGATTGGAGATAATCTTGCATCGCATTTATCGCTAAAGGTCATTGAGTTGTGCTCCGATAACGACATCAGTTTGATCTTTCTCCCAGCCAACTCAACCCACTTAACACAACCACTAGATGTGGCATTTTTTCGTCCGCTCAAAACTGCTTGGCGTAAGATCCTTGAAAAATGGAAATTGTCCCAAGGAAAATACGAAGCGTCTCTACCAAAAGACAGATTTCCAAAGCTTTTGAAGCAGTTGATGGATGATATCAAGAACCAAGGACCAAAAAATGTTCGAGCAGGCTTCAGAAAATGTGGAATAGTTCCGTTGGATAGATCGCCAGTGCTACGGATGTTACCCACAGTACCGAACCCTGGAGACGGTCAAAAGTTTGACAAGAGTTTATTTTTTTGCTACGAGATGTTCGGTTTGGACCAACACAGGCGTCTACTACTAGAGAAAAACGATCGAAGATTCAGGTACTTCCAGGACAAAGTGTTACTGGAAGCGCAAATATTGTCTCGGAAGATCCAGAACCGGCAAAAATGATCGACGCACCACCGATTCCACCGAATCTTAATGAGGAAAATGTAAGAACATATCCCTTTGTAAAGTTTACCTACTCCAAGTTATCCAACGTTTTTTTTGTACGCCTTGAAATATGTTGGATAGTGTTTCTATTCGCCCCGTTTTACGGTAAGTGAGAAGAATTTCTTGTTCGTGAGAAAATTCTGCACAAATACTTCAAAAATAAGAATGTTGCTTATCGTGAAATCGGGAAAAAAATATTAGGAGTAGTACAATCTACACTTTCTCGCTTCGTAAAACGATTCGAAGTACGTCTGACTATTGATCGTAGATATTCAACTGTATGCATTATTATGTCGGACAGTCTTTAAATGCTTAATATTCAGCAACATGCACAAGCCTGGACGAAAGCTCAAATGAAAGGTCTAAAACTAAAAGTTTTTTTTTTAACTTCTCAGAGCTTTCAAGCCTTGTTTGGGATCATTTCCAATCATAATTTACGTGCGTTTATTTATTTTTTTGTACAAACCGAAACTAACGATGAGTAACTTAAAGGGGGATATGAAAAAGCAATGAACAATAAGCTGAGTTTAATTGAACTTGGCCTCAAGGGATCTTCACTAAATGTAATTTAAATTTAAGATTAAATCCCGGTCTCACTACAAGTACCATAGCCCCCCTCATCCCCAACCTCAGGAAATGTTGCTTGTTTTCAACTATCAATTCTCGCTTAATCACGTAACCATCCGAGATTCTAAAAGGCATTAGCAATAAAGCAAAACAATCTATGTGCCACCGTCTTGCTAATTTCCAGCGAAAACAGATTCGCAAAAAAAAACAACACAAACACGCTACCTATTGGATTTTTTCCGTCGGAGTAGGAGAGACTGGACACCAAATCTTCCAGCTAATATGCATTACTGGCTATTGCCTTAATGCCAAGCGACACGTTCTCCCTATTTGGATTGGGGGTCCAACCGACCGGGATGGTGGCGGGGAGGGGGGAACTGTCTCGCTCAGCTAAACAGAAATGCAAATATGGGAATAGAACGACGACGACGCCGAGTTGGGCGACCAAGAGCAGCGCGATTCGCGAAAAAAAAAAATGCACAACGGGTGGGAAGAACACATACTTACGAATGATCAGCGATTCTGCCATACCTGGACGAACCTGGTGTGGGTGGTTCAATCCGGGTGAGGAAGATACTCCACGGCGAATGCAACGCAGTGGATGATTATTTCCGATTATTGTGAAAGTTTCATTTCAATTTAACAATTACTTACCGATTTAGGCATTTTGGACGTTTGTTGTTGACGGATAAAGAACTAATGAATCCAACGAATGTACAATACGTTGTTGACGATGTTCTGGAAAATAGAGAAATGGAAAAGAAAATTAGAATGGCGCAGTAGATTTACCGACCGTCGCAGTAGTCGATAATGCAGCTTAATCGACCGTGCAAATTTTCACTCAAAACATGTTTATTTTTTCAATTCGGGTTCAAAAGCCTTCCCCACCCACCCGAATGATGTGCATGTAAATAGTTTTCGCATCGAAGCTGCTTCGGATGGCTGATTAACTGCACCCGGTCAAGGGAGGGAGAGTGGGAAAGAAATGTTCAGCAATCAATCACGTCCGCAGTGTAGTCGCCTATCTTTTTCTCTCACATACCTCTACACAGCACAGTAGGCTCCAACGCGGCGCAACATTTGATAACGCAAAATAAACCGAACACCGGAGAAAGAGCCGATAGAGTGAAATTTTTATGACGAAGGCGGATTTTTTAATGGTCTCTCCGCGCCTCGCCATCACTCCTTCACTCATTCACTCAGTGAGTGGATAAACGCGCCGTGCTTAATTTATGACATTCGGGATTCGTCGTCGTGCACCCAGGTATGTGCAGTTTATTGTTTTCAGAAACGAAAGTAAAAGGCTCGCCTACTGTCAACACACATCCGACTTTCGGGTGACAACGCGAACGAAAGTGAATGTTTTGATTTTTATCGTCCGGTATCATCGTCGTCGGCGGCCTTCAACTCTCGCTGTCTCTCTTTTTTTCTATCGTTGAAAAAATTTTTTTTTTTTTTGACCGTGTCGTTAGAGCAACGATCGACCGTTTGCTTGGAATGAGTGATTGGAAAATCGTGACGAATGTTGCTGATGAGGGTTGGCGATAGCTGCCAGTTACATCACCTACGAATTTGATTTTCATTTTTTCGTTAATTGAATTTATAGGAACTTATGTGGTAAGCGATACGGGCGGAATGATGTAAGGAGAAAGATGCCTTGGTTGATAATAAATTTTTCATGCGTAAGGAGCCCGGTGAAAATCAATCTCTCAGTTGATTACACGGTAATCTTAATTTACGCTATAATGACTATAAAGTATGCTTTTTCGAGGGAAACTGGGACTACGCCAAAAAGGAGTATATTGATTTTACTCCCTTTTGCGTAAACTGAATATACGTCAATATGTGCATACTTTTAACTCCTTTTGAAATGTGTAAAATGCATACTTTTTACTCCTTTTGAAAAGTAAAATATGCATACTTTTTACTCCTTTTGAGAACATAACAGATGTATACTTTTTACGCATTTCACAAAATCAATAATGCTCGAGTATGGCTGAAAACAGCTCAATTCAGAAATTCAAATTAGAAAGTAATATAGACAGCAATAAATTACACAGTAATGTTTATTAATATAAAAATAAAAATTACAAATACATCTATTGGTTTTGCGCAAAAATTTAATCACGCATTTTGTTACAGAGTTGATTGACAGACGTTCTGGAACTATTTATCATAACCTTATAGCAGTGGCTGGATAGTCAAGAAGAAAATGAATATAGTTGTTTTGCTCAGGAAGTACAAGCACATCGGCTCCAAGTTCGGTCCCAAGCTTAATGATTCGTCCCTTATAATGTATCCGGCATCCGGTCACAGGGCATGGAAGACCTGTTTTGTTTCATACAGTGTTAAACATTTGTAATTACTGAAGAAAGTAAATATTTAACTTACCTGTCAACTTTGAGAATACGTCTGTATCCAACGTATTGGATATTTCCTCCTTTTCTCCCCCTCCTCTACTTTTCTTTTTTTTTTCCCGTACATACTTAAAAGCGTAAAAAGTACTCTTCATTAGTGATGATGATGATGATATGTACTACCACCCATTGTAGCACGGAAACTAAGTCCGACAGCAATGGGCTCTCCCCTCTGTTAGACTTGATCAAGCTCTAATAACCACTGATTATCCTAATCATGCCGTTGTATGAAGGGCCAAAAAGGAGTTGGGTGGATCGATATGCAACATCACTTATACGTATCCACAGGGATATAAAGAATCTCCTTCCAACAACAAGACTGAACAATTGGTCAAAAGAGCAAGCTATCTAACATGAGGATGCCCCAATGGGCGGGGAGAAGAGCCCGCCCTCTATTCACAAACTGTTAGCAATGGGGAGTTGGCATTCCCACTCTCCCCATCCAGAGTGCTTCAATCGGGTGCCCTGATGGTCCCTCCCATTCCCATGAAATATTTATATAATAGTGTATATATGTATATGTAAATGAAAAATACTACAAGCACTCGTATCTATTATATGATATTCATTCGGTTGATCCTGAAATGCAAGAAATGTTGTAAAGTGTTAAAGTGGCGCTTAAGCACGTTTTCGTTCGTTTTCAGCGATAGCAGCAATTCACCAAAATCTTGATTTGAGGTATCCTGAAAAAGTTTGTTAAATCTATTGAAATTTTACAAAACTAACATTTATACATTTTAGTTTACTGTTGCCATGGTCACTATTTGCTACTTGATGCTGATTTTATAACAGCAATCCGCTTTTATGTTTGCTGATTTAATAGTTATTGCTACCGAGTTAGGAATGGGAAGATTTAACTGGAAGGGAGTTTAAGATAAATGGGCAAAAAAAAACAATAAGTAATGTTTATATCATCTATGAAGTAAAATCAATAAAATAATATTACCAAATATACTGATATTGTATGTTATGATGAAGTAATGACAAAGATTAAATGTAAAATCAAACACTAGCCAAATGGCACACCGCGCTGCATGAATCAGCTCAGCTCAGAATTGGTAAAAAGTCCATTTGCAAACCGGAAATGAAAAATACATTCAGCAATAAGTGCCAAAGCCTACCACAGAATCCGTAATTTTCAAAAGCCTACCACAGCTGTAATTTTCTGCGTCATATACTGGACATATATGGAATGCTAGATGTCATAAAATGAAGGGATATTTCGTGTTTAAGCCAGATACCGCCTAAATCAGGTTTTTTGTATGAAAATGTGAAGGGTATGATATGATGGAAATAATACGATGTTGTAAAGAAATACTACATAATGTACATATAATAATTAAATGCCGCTATTTACCTCTTCGGCTGCGATGTTAGATGATTGAAACTCTAAAATAGCGAAAATTCCAACGTGATATAATGAAATAAAATTGATCGCCTGGCCTCCTAGCAAAATAGCTAAGAAAATTTAGGCAAATAAATTTCATATGAGTATGATTACTGCCCAAAAACGGAAACTCAAAAAATCCAAAACAATTTTTTTTTTGTAGAATTTGTCGTATATATTCCTCTCTCTAAAAAAAAGGTAAAAACCATCCAATCTTTTCAAATACATAACGTGAGTTAGGTGGGCCAAAACTTACAACGATGCAGATGCGATGCTGAAAATAGCATAACAAAATATTGTGAAGGGATGTTATAATACAAAATGATAATAACAATTATATTTGTAATGTCTGCATGTCTGCTGATCGTGCTGCAATTGTAGACGGACTTGCATTATCATAGCCACGGGGGAAGAAAACAATTCAAACCCATTACACAATACCCGGGAATTCTATGGATGATCTGAGATTATATACCGTATAAAGAATACTTCCATTTATCGATGCAGAGTAAGATTTCAGCATGCTACTTAACCGGGATCACGCTGCCTACTTCGCCTTGGTGCGGCTGCCACCTAATGTATAGTTGACGCGATACTGCGTTTCTCACTCAACCGCTGGATGCCAGGACAGACGCTGTTTGGGCCGCACCTCCTTGTTAGACAGACGCTCGGAACGCACCTCCTCAATCTAGCTGAAGTCAGAAGGACAACAGTGCCCAGGCTGCACTACCAGCTAAGTACGCAACCCTTAGCTGGCGGTCTTTGTCATCTCTTGACCCGTGGAAGCATGAGGTAGGAACTTGTGAGGACCATAGATATGTTGCGAGGACGCACGCTCCATCCCAGCTATCTACTCACCATTTTGCAGCCCCCCCCCTATAAAAACACCCTTTCCCCAACCAAAAACAAAAAAAAACAAAAAAGAATTTCCACATTTACCGTTATACAGTTTCGAAGGTTCCCCCCTACCCCAAGCGTCTTTTTTTTTTTGCTTTGTTCCAAAAAGGCTAGATCATTTAGAAATGGGGCTCTTTCTAATGCATTAGCATTAGCATTGACGTGGATGGAGCTACGATGAGGAATAAATCGTTAAAGACTTTGCATGTCACCATGAAACGGAACCAGTTACTGACACGTTTCTTCACGCAGTAATCTCCACAAATACACTCCTCGATCGCTCACCTGGCCACGTCCATGCAACTGTTGAAGATAGGGAGGATTTGGTATCTACCTTAAGAAGACACGGGGAACCCACGTAGCCTTCAGTAAATATCACAGCAAAAGGGAAATGAAGAGTCGGAGAGAAAAGTTAAACAGAATGCCCTGTTTGGTGTACAGAACAAAAATGTATTAATGTGGTCGTTGGGAGCATCGAGTCTAAGAAGGTTAAGTGATGCTCCATTTTTCTCCAAACGGTTGAGACTGAAACATTAACTTTAGTTCTAGCATACGGCTTATGGTTATAGTGCCATTACTCGCTCTCTGAAATGAGAGCCATTAGCTTAGAGGAACGAATTTTTGAAAAAGACACATTAAAGCTAAAGCTCTGCGAAGAGAAGCTTAGAAGGGATACTTCTTCGTATCCCCCACCAGACATGTTTTTCAGGTGTCTCCGATGGCTCCCCACATTCTTCCGTATTTAATACGTCAGCCAATAGCAATAGCAATAGAGCTATGGAAGATTATGGACGAGAACGGCTTTCCCGGGAAGCTCACTAGACTGATTAAAGCTACGATGGACGGTGTGCGAAACTGCGTGAAGATTTCGGGCGAACATTCCAGCTCGTTTGAATCACGCCGGGGACTACGTCAAGGTGATGGACTTTCGTGCCTGTTGTTCAAAATTGCGCTAGAAGGTGTCATGCGAAGAGCCGGGCTCAACAGCCGGGGTACGATTTTCACTCGATCCGGTCAGTTCGTTTGTTTTGCGGATGACATGAACATTGTCGGCAGAAGATTTGAAACGGTGGCAGAAATGTACACTCGCCTAAAACGCGAAGCTGCGAAAGTCGGACTGGAGGTGAATGTGTCAAAAACAAAGTACATGCTAGCAGGAGGTACCGAGCGCGACAGGGACCGCCTAGGCAGCAGTGTTACGATAGACGGGGATACATTCGAGGTGGTGGAAGAATTCATCTACCTTGGATCCTTGCTTACGGCTGACAACAACAACAGCCGTGAAATCCGAAGACGCATCATCAGTGGAAGTCGTGCCTACTACGGGCTCCAGAAGAACTTGCGGTCAAGAAAGATTCACCCCCGCACTAAATGTACCATGTACAAAACGCTGATAAGACCGGTTGTTCTCTATGGGCACGAGACGTGGACGATGCTCGAGGAGGACCTGCAAGCACTTGGTGTTTTCGAACGCCGGGTGCTTAGGACCATCTTTGGCGGCGTACAGGAGGATGGAGTGTGGCGGCGAAGATGGAACCACGAGCTCGCTGAACTCTACGGCGAACCCAGCATTCAGAAGGTCGCGAAGGCTGGAAGGATACGGTGGGCAGGGCATGTTGCGAGAATGCCGGACAACAACCCTGCAAAAATGGTGTTCGCCTCGAATCCGACAAGAAGGCGTGGGGCACGGCGAGCACGATGGGCGGACCAGGTGCAACAGGATCTGGCGAGTGTGGGTCGTCAACGAGGTTGGAGTGAGGCAGCCATAGACCGAGTATATTGGCGAAATGTTGTAGATGAAGTCATATCGTAAATACGATGTATGGCTATTTAAATAAATAATTAATACGTCAGCCGCAGCTTAAACATAACGTTAACGATGGCATTTTTTCAACAAAGTTAGGTATATTTTCAATTTTAACTATGATGCAAAAGATGCTCATGATCTATTGAATAAAACTAATAAACGATTTGTTTGCATTTCGGAGTTCTCGGACTGCAGAAACAACATTGCACACAATGTCACTTTAGGTTTCTTTTCTATATTTTATTTCGCGAAGTAAAGTGCTCTCTACGTATAATAGAACATATGATCGATTGAAATTGTGAAACTTGAAGAATTTTCACAAATTCTAGCTGGTCCAGGGAATCACAAACATTTAAAGATAGGAGAGGTTCATGGTGCGAGTTTGACGCAAACCTTCCATCACAATGAATAGCAGTAACTTGTTTATGTTTAAAATCACTTTTTTAGAAGTTGCTTTAACTGATTTAGGAGAAACATGGTATTTAGAATGAACATAGTGACTGTATGGGAGTCATAATTTCAGAGTTTTCTAAATTATTGTTTAAGGATGGCTCCTCAATTTGTTGGGTACGATGAGGAATTAATCTATTAATCAAAATACAAGTTGTTGTGTTTCTTAATAAAGATATATGATAGGTCTACATATTTGTTTAGCAATGCGTTGCGTTAGTTATTAAATAATCCGTAGATTGCACGCTGGAAGCTGGTATGAGACTTACTTCATTACTCTTATTTCGATTGCTTATGAGAAGCTATTTGGGAAGTAATAACTGTCCAACCAGGATTCAGAGTAGATAAGCATGAAAACATCTATTGCCCACCACGCTGAGGCAAATCGGAAAAATGGGAAGATAAAGGTGGCATAGCATCAACTTAAATAATAAATAAATGAAACCTATATATAGATTCATGAGAAATATGTAGCTAATTTTTTTATATTAGGAAGTATTTTGATGTAGCTTTTTAAAATAATTCAAAAACATTTTATAACTATTTAAACAGGGGAGAAAACAGGGTGGACACACAATCTTTATTTAAAAATTCCCGCATTTTGCCTAATTTTCCCGACTGGGAAAATGAGTGAATATAAGTTGGATTTCAAGATATTTTTGCAGTTTTTGAGGAAAATGTTAAATCTAGGAATGCTTCTGAATTGTTTCAGTAAGGCAAAATGACGGATAACAGCTGTAAATCGGGCTTCTTACGTATTGCAAAACCTGTCTCGCAGTTTGCAACCGAGAACAAAAATCGCTCTATATAAGTCATTGATCGTTCAAGTTTCTAGATGCATAAACATCGAACCAAACATAGTGAGGCATTTGCGGTTTTCGTCTACAAAATCATGCAGACTATACTCGGTGTGAAATTCAAATCATGACGCAGATACAGGGTGCAAAACTTTCGGTTCATGCATCTACAATGACGAGCTCCATCAAGTTTACAATCGAGTTGATGGTTAAGCAATTGAAACACAGCATAGTTTTATAGGTTTTCCAGTAAGTCTAAGCACGATTTGTAAATAACAATATGAGCTCGGTTTTTAAGTTAATTTGAGTATTTATTGCACTTATATGTTCTCTACAATGATCTTCTTCAACATGACATTTCCGAGATCCATTTAATCGTACGAAAAAGAGCGAACTTTCGATCGAACTCTGCTCATTGATTTTTAGTCCTTTTTTAACAAACTTTCAAAAGTTTTGATGGAATCCGCTGCCCTAACATGTTTGCGCAAATATGCCCTTGTCAGAGCCCAAAAAGTTTCAAATGTCTTGCCTGGGGACAGTTTGAAAGATTCATCTCCTTGGGTACATGTTTGACTCCGGCAAGCAGATCTAAAAAAAAATCCCGGGGCTCAAGTTCTACAAGGCTTTTGCTCGCGGCAAGGTTCCTGGCAGGTTCAAGTTTATTTTCGCGGATAATTATCTGTTCCTGTGGCAAGAAAACCAGAGTTTTTGTGGCGCATAAAACAATTTGGCTAGATCTAGCCAGCTGCCATTACAGCAAGGAAGTGCTATAATGGTATAACGATAATGGGGTCCAGTTCATCCCAAAAGAGCTGAATCCACCAAATTGTCCTCAGTTCCGTCCAATAGCGAAATGTTGGGCGATAATTAAGCGGAAACTGAAGATGAACAGATGAACAGAAAAGGGCGAGAATTTCTTCGTAATGAGATAAATGATTTGTTTCGGTTATTTTTATGAAATAATATATTATTATCTTTGTTTTATTCTTAGTAAAGTTTTTCGATTGAACGCATTTGAAAGAGCCCCAATTTCTAAGGCGTGTGGACGGACGTCAAGTTTGATTTCTCGGTGGCATTGTCGCTCTTCAGAAATATAAAAATCGATACTTTATAGTGAAGAAATTCAGTTTTCTTGTTACAGAGTGTAAATCGATGTGTTGTGAGATGACCGGTTGCTGTTTTGTCTGTAAATTGTTTGCTATTTTGCACAACTGCGTACGAGTTGGCTTTCAAGCACTCGGAAGTACCAGGTGGAAACAGGATTAATTTACTGGCGTGATGGGCCAGATCAGTGTGATTTTGAAAAGTGCATTTAACTTTTAGCTGAATCCGAGTTACATTAGTGTCTGTGACTACTTCCTACAAGAGTAACAATGTTGCATCCCCGATGATGATCCATTCCTTCACGCATCAATCAGCTAAATATTTTTCCGTATCCACCTATTTATCTTTAATCATACTGTTTTGTTCCTGTCTTATTTGAAGTCCATAATAACATGTCTTTAGTACTGCTTGGTTGATGGTTCCAGAATATTCTCAGTGATGAGTCACTTTGGAAGTGTTAGAATATGATGCACTGTGGTGTGAAGATGAAATCTCTGATCAAATATTTTGTTATTCGGTGAAATTTCCAAGGGAAGAAATCAATATGAAACAAATCGCCAACATACAGGGTGCGGCAGAAAATAATGCGAAAATGTTCAAACTTGAGTATTGGGTTACATCGTGTAGCTAGTGACTAATTTCTGTCGAAAGTGTATTTGTTTATGTTTACTTTCAAGTGCTGCATCCAAACATTCTATTTGTTTTATTGCAAATTCGTCAAAATGTTCGCGAAAGAAGTGATCACCAGTTTGTTGCTCGCCCAGAAGAAGCCGAAAGAGATTTCCAAGGTGGTAGGGTGCCATTTGGCAACAGTTTACCGCATAAAAAAGTCCCTGCAGGATGGTCCTAAGCAGCGGAAGCCGGGAAGCGGACGTCCGTGCTTTGCACGCACGCTGAACGTGATCAAATCGGTCCGTGCAAAAATTGCTCGCAACCTGGTGCGTTCCATAAGAAAACTGGCAAAGGACGCCAATATTTCGGAGAAATCCATGCGGAGAATCATCAAAGATGACTTGCATGCATCTTCCAGAGCCAGAGTAAAATGCCACTTGATTACGGACCGGGTCAAGGAACTACGAGTGATTTGTTCCAAGAGATTGCATTCCTTGTTGAAGAAGGAAAAAATGATTATCCTGTTCTCCGACGAAAAGCTTTTCAGCATCGATGCTGTGGCCAACAGCCGCACGGACCGGTTCATTTCACCGCAGAAAGTGGAGAACGTTCCGGAAAAAGTGAAATTCAAATTTCAAACCAAACATCCGACTGGTGTCATGATGTTTGGCTTGGTGGCGTCCAACGGTTTGAAAATGCCGCCTGTTTTCATTGATGCTGGAGTTAAAATCAATACCGAAGTGTATATCGGTATTTTAAAGGACCAAGTACTTCCCTGGGTGAAGGCCAACTTCTCCGAGGACCAAAACGTTGTCCTACAGCAGGATGGAGCGCCGTGTCACACGTCCAATCGAACCCAACAATGGTTGAACGATAACATGAAGTTTTGGCCGAAGGATTTGTAGCCCCCTAGCAGTCCAGATCTTAATCCGTTGGATTATTCGATTTGGGCATATGTTGAAGCACGAGCCTGCAAAACATCACACCCTAGTGTGAAAACCCTGAAGTCAACCATAACACGCACATGGCAGTCAATGTCGAAGCACTACGTCCGAAAGGCATGCTCCGGTCTCCGGCGTCGGCTCGAGGATGTTAAAGCTTGCTTCAGATAGAATTGGAACAAAAACAATTGCCTGTATTTCAGTTATTTATTATTGAATTCAAGATCTTTTTTATACAAATGTAGCGTTTTCTTCATACTTTTAAGAAAAAATACGGATAAAATTATTCGTCACGGTTTCGAAGGAATTCTCGAATTTTTCCTGTAACACGGCTCATTAGGCGGCGCACACCTTCTTCGTCCATCGTTTTAGCTATCTTATTCCACCAGGTCTTCATCTGATTGATGTCTTTGACAACCTTTCCCTTTGCCTTGAGTCTCCTCTTCATGATTGCCCAGTATTTCTCAATAGGGCGGAACTGGGGGCAGTTGGGTGGGTTAAGGTTTTTCGGAACAACCTGGACCCCTTTCTCTGCATACCATTCTTGAACGACTTTGCTGTAATGACAGCTTGCCAAATCTGGCCAAAACATTACGGGATGGTCGTGGGATCGAATGAACGGCAAAATTCGTTTTTGGAGACACTCTTTTTGGTATAGTTCCGACGTCATTGTCTTATTTGTAACGAAAACTTTCGTTTTTTTGCCACAGCTGCAAATGCCCTGCCAAATCATGAATTTTCGTGCAAATTTGTCGGCAAAAACAAATTTAAATTTGGCTGGAACATCCCCCCGAGCCGTTGCCAAGTAAAATTTTTGACCTGGGATTTGCCCGAAGTCAGCCTTGACATAGGTTTCATCGTCCATCAGAAGACACCCGTCGAACTTGGTCAGCACCTGGTCGTATAGCTTCCGAGCACGGATTTTGGCCACACTATTCTGTTTTATGGTCCGATTTGGCTGTTTGCTAGCTCGATACGACTTGATTCCTTCCCGGAGTCGAGTTCTCCTCACGGTACTATGGGCAGCACCGAATTTTCTGGCCAAATCACGGTCCGACAGATTGGGATTCCTCTTAATCGTCTTCAAAATCTTACCACGCAGTTTCCGGTCGACAGTTCCACTCCGACGATTGGCTTGAGGCTTCCGAATCGTCGTCAATGTTTCCTTATACCGTTTGATAACGCGCCATACGGTATTTCTGGGCAATTTCAGCTGTTTAGCTAGCCTAGATGCAGACCACAATGGATTTTCCAAATAACTGTGCACAATTTTTTCCTTCTTTCGGCTTCCATGTTGATTGTTTACAAAGTACAGTCGATTTGCGGAATGTCAAAAATACATACGTGAAGCTGACAAAATTCCCGACACGTGGGCGCCAAGAACTTCCAAATCCGTCCACCAGGAGCGCCACAATATGAGCAAAAGTTTGTTCCAATTCTAAATGAAGCAAGTGGACCGAATAAATTTGTTTAAAAGTACACAGACACTAACACCTTCTTCTTTTGCTAATTTTCTTAGCGACAATCCCTTTTCAGTGCAGTACTTGGTCACAATCGATTTTCGCTTTTCTTCCGTAAGACCTCGCATTGTTCCGCTTGAAGTAAAACTTTAACTTTTAATGAAGGTTTTCGTTTGTTTACAAGGCAAGCAACACATTGACACTAAACAGCTGTCAAAATAAGTCATAGTCTTTTTCATACAGAACCTCAAAGGTGTACTCATAATAAGCGATGCAGTCCTTACACTTTTCATATTATGTTCTCGTTTTGACTTACTGTAGCCGCGTTTTACATAGTCAAGTTATTTAATTTGTGTAATGTGTAATTTGTATTAGGTGCGCAACTAAGTTCTCGCTGTTTTTGGTGAAAAAGGAACTTTATTTTGAAAACAAAGGTTACAAACGAATTATTCAAAGTATTGCCCATCACTGGCTACGACTTCTTCCCATCTTTCTGGTAGAACGTGAATACCATTTCGATAGAACTGTTCGTTTTTGATGCTATCCAAGAATCAAGCCATTTTGAGTATGAGTGGAATTGCTGACCAGTGAGACCATGTGCCATCGAACGGAACAAGTAATAATCGGACGGTGCAATATCAGAAGAATATGGCGGCCCATTTTGAGCGTTTCAAGTAGGTTTTCAAGGATTTCGCAACGTGAGGTCGAGCGTTGTCATGCTGAAGAATCACTTTTTTCGTGTCTGTGGTCGTATTGTGGCCGTTTTTTCGTGCAGTGCTCG